>CAUYRH010162280.1:0-10538 GCA_963574655.1 Perodicticus potto | reverse complement strand
CAAACAACAATGACGGCTGCAACCAAAAAATGGCCGGGCGTTGTGGCGGGCGCCTGTAGTCCCAGCTACTTGGGAGGTGGAGGCAGGAGACTCGCTTGAGCCCAGGAATTAGAGGTTGCTGTGAGCTGTGTATGCCACGGCACTCTATCCAGGGTGATAGCTTGAGGCTCTGTCTCAAAAAAAAAAAAAAAAACTAAATAACAAAGGTCAAGACATCCCACTTTGCAGCCAGCATGTTTGTGGAAGGAGGAAGTAGGAGGCATCTAGGAAGAATGGCTTAAGTAAATTGTGACAAAGGTGCGAGAGGAGATATCTAGCTGCAAGGTAAGTGACGAGCAAGGTGCACACCCAGCGGCGCGAAAAGTCTTTACAAATACAGTGGATTGCAAAAGAAACAGCACAGGTCGCCAGGATGCAAACGCTTATCACAATTGACATACACTGTGACCTCAGTCGTGTGGGTATTTTTAAATTGTGTAATTTAAATACCTAACTGTAAAGAATGGATGTGTGACCATGCAGATAGTAACACTAGAGTCGTGGGGGGACGCTGTCCTGGAGACATGGGGCTCCCAGAGGAAGCGGGAGACCAGATTCAGAGCCCGCGGTTCGCGGGGGTCGCACGGGGGCCTGGTCACCGGGTTCAGAGAGAGTGGTCGAGACAGACGGGAGCGAAGGACCCGCACTCCGGGACCCGGCCAGCGCTGGGCACCAAGTCCGCACCGGCTCGCCGCCTTACGCCGCGGGACCCGCCGGACACGCACAGCCCTCCCCGAGGGGGTGCGGGCCCAGCAAGTCCTCAGTGCACAAACGCGTGCCGGAAACAGCATGTGACTCTGGAGCTTCCCCGGCCGCCGATCTGCCACCGCTCCAGACCCCGCCGGCCGGGCCCCTGGGCCTGGCCAGCAGCGCCAGCGCCTGCGTGCTGCGCTCCTAGCCAAGCCCGCCTCGGAGCCAGCACCACCCCGCGCGGCCCCGCCCCCGCACCCTTCGGCCCTTACAGGCTGGCTCCGAGGCCGCGCCCGGGCATCCAACCAATAGGAGCGCGGCGCGCCCCGCGGCACGTGCGGTTCCGCCCCGCCCAGCCCGGTGCGTGCCCGCTGAGCTCAGCGGCGCGGAGCGCGCGGGGCGGGGGCGCGCGAGGAGGGGCGGGGCAGGGGCGGGGCGCAGGCGGCGCGGCGCTCTGATTGGCCGGTGCTGCGTTCCGAG
Source organism: Perodicticus potto (assembly GCA_963574655.1). Lineage (NCBI taxonomy): Eukaryota > Metazoa > Chordata > Mammalia > Primates > Lorisidae > Perodicticus > Perodicticus potto. The sequence continues at coordinate 9,329 of CAUYRH010162280.1, read as the reverse complement.
GCCGTTAACGGCGGCGGGGCCGGGCCGCGGCTCCAAAACAAAGGGCAGGCGGCCCGCGGGGCGGCGGCGGGAGGATGCCTCGAGCCCTGCCGAGGCGCCAACGGCCGCAGCGCGTCCCGGGCCGCGCCGGGGCCGCCTGAGAGCAGAGCCCGCGCTGACCGAGGCCCGGGCCGGATGGGCGCTGCGGGCCGGGGCGCGGACCGCCGAGCGGCCGTGAGTACTGGCGGGCCCCGATACAGTTGCGCGGGCGGTTACTTTGTGGCGACCCGCGGCCGCTGTGGCTGCGGGCCGGCCCGGGAAGCACCTGTTGGGCATCCGGGCGGGCGGCGGCGCGAGCGGGGCTGACCGACCTGTCGACTTTTTTTGTTCTGTTTTGATTTTTTTGATCTGTTGCTGTTTGGATCACCCCGTTTTGGAACAGATCACAAAGCCTAATCTTTGATTTCTCCTCCCCGCTCTCCCTTTCTTCTCTCCATCTCCCCGCGGTCCCCCCCACCGTGAAAAGATTTACAGAAAATGGACCATACACCTAGTATTGTAATTGTTGGGGTTTTCCTCATTAAAAAAAATACGGTCGCAGTTGAAGACTATGAGGACAAAAGAGGTCTTCTAGGAATGTTTATTAAAATGGGGAGACGTCTTCAAGTTGCCCACATAAAGGCCATGACTAAAAGGAACCGTCCTCAGTATTTTCCTCTTGTGGCACTGCAGAAGCCTGAGCTTGGAACCTACCAAGGAGGGTCCTGCCTCCACCTTGCCTGCCTCTGATTGACATCTTTGATGTCCAAATTATGTGCTGAAATCTAGGATAGAAAGAAAGCTGAGATTCTATTTTCAATAATGGGTACGGGAGACATCAATATCCCCACCCCAAGCCTTTTCCGTCCAGTTGTGTTCCTCCTTCCTCTGTCCGAAAGGTATTTACCCAGGAGCAGTGTAGTCCCAACTGCTCCAGAGGCTGAGCCCAAGAGTTCAAGACCAGCCTGGGCAATACAGCAAGACCCCATCTCAAGAAAAAAACACTAGGCCAGGTGCGGTGGCTCATGCCTGTAATCCTAGCATTTGGGAGGCCAAGGTGGGTGGATTGCCTGAGCTCACGGGTTCAAGACCAACATGAGCCAGAGCGAGACCTCTTGAAAAAACAGCTGGGTGTTGTGGCAGTTGCCTGTAGTCCCAGCTACCTGGGAGGCTGAGGCAAGAGAATCGCTTAAGCCCAAGAGTTTGAGGTTGCTGTGAGCTGTGATGCCACTGCACTCTATGGAGGGTGACAAAGTGAGACTCTGTCTCAAAAAACACTAAAGAAAACCAAAACTAAAACGCATCCACCTTCACTTGCTTTTTCCTTTGGTAGGAATGTTATTTGTCCCCAAAACCAGCCCCTGACTGCTACCCAGATCAGGCTTAACTCCCTTGGAAAACCTTTCAGGTGCTTTACCCCTGAGCAAGCTGTAGGTGGAAATGTTTCCTGAGCCTATCCCCCAGTGCCCGGAGCTGTGCTTGGTCTGCCATCATTGAGTCTCCAAGGCACATACTGGTTCCCCTACCACCATCTGTGGGCCCTTGGGCAACAGTCCTGGCATGATTGAGGAATACTGATGCTGAAGGCTAGACTTTGTGCCCCTTCCCCTTGCACTTCACAGCATAGAGCATTGTGGGAACCCCTCAGGGCTAGGACTGGGGCAATATCCTACCTTGCCTTGTGCCACAGTGCAGCACAGGGTCTGGCCCAAATTTGACGCTTAAAAAAATAACCAATCTCAGGGCAGCACCTGTGGAGTAGGAGTAGGGCACTGGCCCCATATGCCGGAGGTGGCGGGTTCAAACCCATCCCCGGCCAAAAAAAGAAAAATAAAACTGCAAAAAATAAAAAATAGCCAATCTTGGGGTGGCACCTGTGGCTCAGTGAATAGGGCGCTGACCCCATATACTGAGGGTGGCGGGTTCAAACCTGGCCCGGGCCAAACTGCAACAAAATAATAGACGGGTGTTGTGGCGGCCGTCTGTAGTCCAAGCTACTCAGGAGGCTGAGGCAAGAGAATCGCCTAAGCCCAGGAGCTGGAGGTTGCTGTGAGCTGTGATGCCATGACACTCTATCGAGGGTGACAAAGTGAGACGCTGTCTCTAAAAAAATAATAATAATAATAACCAATCTTAATTACCAAAGTGAGCAATAGTCTTTCTGTTTTTAAAATAAAACTTATTTCGGAATAACTTTAAATTGACATAAAAGTTGCAAAGGTAGCACAAACAGTCCCAATATACCCCAGACCTAGTTTCCCTGTTACCATCCTGTGTTGCTACAGTCACTTGCCAAAATGAAAAAATCGGGTGGTGCCTGTGGCTCAAAGGAGTAGGGCGCTGGCCCCATATATCAGAGGTGGTGGGTTCAAACCCGGCCCCGGCCAAAAACTACAAAAAAAAAAAAGGAAAAATCATTCTTTTAACTGAACCCCAGGTATGAAGCCTTTCCATTTTGAAGTGCTGTATGTTGTAAAGCATTCTTTATGTTGAGAGCAGTGTGCAGGTAACATCTGTTCTTCCGCGCCTACGTGTCTGCACTCAGTTGCCCAGGGGCTAGGCCAGTGTTCACGTATGTTTCTCCCTGGGAGACTGATAAACAAAGTGGTCTGGAATGTGAAGAAGCAATGGGAGTTCTCCTGTTTTCAAACAGTACTCTGACATACTTCACTAGAGATTTGTTTGATTTAAAATCAGTTTTTGTAAGTAGTTCTGATAATCAGTGAAACTTCTAGGGAATGGGAATTTTGACAAAGGAAGAGGTTGAGTGAAGATTGGAGAAAGTTCTGAATAGCCAGGATATAGAGGGCTCAGGGCTCTGGAGAGGGCAGTGTGAGTGGGGTGAGGAAGGAAATTAAGAGGATGAAATCACTTCCCCCAGCCAGGTGACATTCCTTCTCTGTTAGAGACACTGAGGTAATGAGGACCTGTCAGCTATGATATTAAAATGGAATCCTGGAGCTAACCCCTTGCTGGCCACACCCCAGGAAGTGGGTAAGAGCCCTCTCCCACCAGCAGACTTCTGGCACCTGCCTGGCTATGGGATCACAGCCAGAGTTGCCAGTGGGTTAGTGAGGTGCAGAGCTTGCTGACCTCTGCCATGTGTGACATGACAGGATGCCACTGTCAGGAGGAACTTATTAGGAATTTAAACAGCAACCAAAGAGCCACCCCCCTTAACTCTCCGGACTGCACTGTGAATTGTGTGTTGCTCCATTTAACAGACAAGATAGCAGGTCCCAGAGCCAACAAATACATGTATATGGCACATTTGGAATCAAACCTTGGGAAGCCTCTCAACTTTGTCTCAACGGCGACAGTATCTCACTTGTCAGACCCGCTTGCTTCCCTCTGGTGCCACTTCTCTCCCCGGTGTTGGCGGTACACTCAGCCTGTGGAAGTGCCCCCTTTCTGATGCCTCGTTGTATCTCTGATTTTTCCCTTTCTCTAAGAAAGGGCTTAGTGTCTAATTAGGTTTTATTTAGCATGGGATTCAATAAAATAGTTTGATTCCCCACTTCTCTTCTGCATCAGTCCAGTCTTCCAGGCCAAGTTCCTGCCCCTTCAGCTGTGCAGAGGGTGTTGCAAATAGTCTGCAAGTAGTCGCTACATCTTCCCCCTTCTCTGCTAGCATGTGTCCCAAGGACAAGGTGGGGGAAACTTTGTTACCAGTAGAAATAAACAAGAATGTATTATAGGTTCTTCCCAAAGAAAGATTCAGTGCAAACACATGGTCGGTAGTTCCCAGGAGATGGCATAGGCAGGACTGGAGTGCAGGCAGGAGGAGAGATGGAGGATGGACGCCTGGAGAGCTGAGGTGCCTGGGCCTCTGAGCCTTGCAGGAGCTGGGCCCTTTGGGTTCCTCAGAGAGCAGGAGCCGGTGAGGAGACCACGGAGGGCCAGGGGAGCTTTGTCTCTGGGCAGCCATATAGGTGGCACGACTCCTGTCCCAGTGGGTGCCCTGACCCACTAAGGCTGCAGCTCCTGAAACGTGCAGGACAGCTTTTCATCCTATAATTCAAGCAGGGAGGAAATGGATGTGTGTGGAAAGGGAAGCCAAATCCAGTGAAGGTAAATTGTGCCTGCGCTATTGCCCTTTGATGTAACTCCTTCCAAGCTTTTCCATACCTGGGACTGCTTACTCTGTGAGTTTGTAGAATCAGTATGTATTCTTAGCATCCAAATCAAAAGGGACACAATAGGGCGGCTCCTGTGGCTCATTGAGTAGGGCGGCCCCATATCCCGAAGGTGGCGGGTTCAAACCCAGCCTCGGCCGAACTGCAAAAACAGAAAAATAGCCGGGCGTTGTGGTGGGCGCCTGTAGTCCCAGCTACTCGGGAGGCTGAGGCGGGAGAGTCGCCTAAGCCCAGGAGTGGGAGGTTGCTGTGAGCTGTGTGACGCCACTGCACTCTACCGAGGGCGATAAAGTATGACTCTGTCTCTACAAAAAAAAAAAAAGGTACACAACAGTAGACAGTGTAAAGGAAGTCACCTTCACTGCCCTCCTGTCCCCAGCCTGAAGCCGTGTTTTTGATACATGTTGACCAGTGTACGTGGCCAGTCTCTGTGGTTGGACTCAAGGTACTTTCTGATGTTTTGTTATTCCAGGCGTTATAACAGCTCTTATCCAGTTATTTTGCACATGTGCCAGTCAGCCCAAAAAGTAAACTCCAGAGAAAGACCCCCCAGTCCACAGCCATGCACCCAGAAATGTTGATGGGTATTGCCAAATGGCAGGGTCACAGGGTGCCCCTGCCAGTGGTGTTATCAACTTTTTAAAAACTGTCGCCAGCCTGCAAGTTATAAGACGGGAGTCAGTGTGCCTTCACCTTGCATCAACGAAGTGACATTGAGCATCTGTTCACGTGTCTACAGGGACTTTGGTCCAAGGTGTAGACTCTCTGGCTTTGTCTGCAGGTCCATAGCTTACTAGCTGTGCAACCTTGTGCGGGGTAGTGAACCTCTCTGGGCCTCAGTTCCCTGCATGGGGGAACTAGCAAGAACATAATATCTCTTATGATGGCTGTTGACTCACACCATTCCCATACAGTAGTGGCACAGACTAGGGCTGCACTGGGGATGAGGCTCTGGGAGCTGTGGCATTTCCTTTTCATGAGGTGGCAGTCTTATCTGTTGTCCATCTTCTCTGTGATGGTGGTGGCCTTTTCAGCTTGTTAATGCCAAGGACAGTGCCAGTGAGCAGTGGGACAGGCAGAGCCCACAGAGGGAGGCTCCTCTGTGCAGAGGGAAGGGCGCTACCAGAGAGCAGGGGCAAGAAGCTGCTGGGCCCAGGTGGCTCTAGAGGAAGCAGGGGAGCCATGAAGCGGGTGGCACTGCCACCTTCTACCTGCCATCTCTTTTTCCTCCCAGGGGAGATGGACTCTGATGTCCCAGCACATGCTGCCTGTCTGGGACCCCACTTTCTGTATACGCTCTGGCTGAACATAGCAAGACCACATGAACAATGTTCCTTCCCTACTCTCCTTGGAGCTCTGTCTTCCAGGGATGCCAGCAACGTTTTCACCACAACCAGTGCACAACCCACTTCTCAGCCTACTTTGCAAACTCCAGTCCTGGTGCTCACTTCCCTGTCCACCTGGTGCCTCCTTTTCCACCTGACAGCACCCTGAGTGAGGGAGCCAAACTCACTTGCCAGGTATGGATGAGCTAGAGGAACGCGAAGCCTAGAATAGTGTTTTTCAACCTTTTTTTATCTCACTGAACACTTGAACCTATAGGTAAACTTCCATGGCACACTTAAATTATGTTAATCAAAAAAAGAGCAAAAAAACATACTTACTGTGCTTTGAACTTATTTCAAAGATAACCAATGATCTTTAAATTTTTTCATGACACACCTAAGATCTTCTGATGGCACAGCAGTGTGCCATGGCACCCCGGTTGAAAATTACTGGGGTAGACAGGGACAGGGGTGCCCGCAAGGGGCTGAAGGCGGAAAGAGGAAGGGGTGCCCCAGGGCCGGGGCAGTCTGCGCTCCATCCAGTAAGTGTCTGAGCTCTTGCTTTTGGTTTTATTCCTTTTATCCCTCAGTGTTTTTGTCTTTAGAAGTGTGTTAACTGCACCATATGGACATGGGCCTGATTCACATTCTCTTAAAATAATTCTACATGCTTATTTTAGGAGAGACATTTCTGGAATCCACAAAATTGTTTTTGCTCTGAAAACATCCCCCACACTAATATCTATTTGGGGGCATGGCAGCTGCCCTCCAAACTCGGGGGATGCGATGTCCTATGGTATAGCCTTTTGGGCATGAGGGGCCAATTTCATGGAAGACAATTTTTCCCTAGCCTGGAGGTGGGGTGGGGGGATATTTTGGGATGATTTCAGCACATTACAAATATCCTGCACTTTATATTATTGTTACATTGTAAAATAATGAAATAATTATACAACTCACCATAATGCAGAATCAGTGGGAGCCCTGAGCTTGTTTTCCTGCAGCTAGATGGTCACATCTAGGGGTGACAGAGGACAGTGACAGATGAAGCTTTTGCTCACTCTACTGCCGCTGTCCCAGGGTGGGGCCACAGCTACAGTGACTGGTTCCCGCCACTCACCTGTGTGCAGCCCAGTTCCTCACAGGCCGTAGACTGGCCCAGGTCCCGGGGTGGGACTACAGCTATAGTGACTCGTGTGGCCAAGTGCCTAGCACCTTCCTCTTGGTTACTCCAAGCCTGTTCCTCATTTGTTAATAGATCTTGAAAAAGGCCATTTGCACATTGGTTGGTAGAAAACTTGGCTGTGATTTCTCAAATGCAACAGTGGATACTGAGTTTAAAAGGCAAGTTAAAACACAGCAGGACACAACACAACATGCTTCTCAGTGGCCACACATTCAGACCTGGCCACTGCCTGCCAGGACCTCCTCTGAGGACAGGGGACCGTCAGGACTGAGCCTGCTCGAAACACTCGTGAGGCCCCTGTGTGGTGAGGCACAGCCCTGCTGCCTTGGAAGGGCTGACAGTGGGCCCTGAGACAGACCCAGCTCAGAACAGACAGGCCCAGGGACCATGGAAGCCTGGGGTAGGCTCTCTCTCAGAAAAGACAGCTTGGGGTGGGGACTACTCCATGAAGGTCTCCACGTGAGAAAACGCTGGGAAACTAACTGCAAGGCCTGTCTGGTTGGACATGGGAGTCTTTCTGGTAATACTTCAGTGTTGACTTCAGTGTTTACTGGGCGAGGCCCTGGGCTGAGCACTTTCCGCTAGTTGTCCAGACGTAGTTAGTGGCGTCAGATTGGGTCTTGGTAAGATAACTGAGATGCAGAGAAACTGCTGGGCAGAGGGGTGGAGCCGGGGTTTGAAGTGTTGTCCCATCTGCCCCCACATCGGAGAGGCGTAGCCTTGCTGTGGATCAGCCCAGAAGTGGGAAGGACGCTGGGCAGGGCTGGGGCCCTGGGCATCATGTCTGTGCCAGGAGCTCTCACTTTGAGCAGCTAGAGAACATCATGGCTTGGAGGCCCCTAGGGTGATACAGCCCGTGGGTCTCCTCTTGCTGCTTAACGATGGGGACACACTGCTTCTTCCTCCCCCAAACACTAGTATTCAGAGGGTCCCCTTCTGGGGATCTGACTGTCCTTGCTGATGCTCGTTTCCCTCAGACCAAACACGGCTGAGTAGCGGAAAGCCCTGGCTTCAGGTTGATACTTGGCCGTGGGCAAGGATGCCTGCTTCTCCAGGAAACGGCCTGAAAACTTGCAGGCCCTCAGGGGCACACACATGTTGGGTGTGAAGGGTGAGTCCCTGTCTGGGGCGAGAGTTGTCACTCCAGGGGCTTCAGACTCAGACCCGGGACTCAGCCCGATGACACCACCATGGAGGACCCTGTACAAGAGCAGATGAGAATCCTTCCTGGAACTTTCTGTGGCCAGCTTGGGGCCAACAGCAGTCCAGCACTGGCCCTTCCTGGACAGCATTGGCGCACTGCTCTTTGGGAAATAAGGTCCTCTATGTGGGGACAAAGAGGTCTGGATGGGGTGAACCTGCAGCTGCTCCCATGGCCTGAGCTATGCCGAGGCTTCTCAGTGGCACCTGTGAGTCTGCAGTGTGGAGGCCATTCCTGCTGTAAAGTAGTGCGTTTTAGCCTCTGTCTCTTTGGCCTTCACGTTCTCTACTCAGTCTTCAAATACTTAAGTGGCTTTTATGGTCTGGGGCCTTGGGCGATGATTTTTTTTCCTACTCCCTGGTTTTATGTATTCATTTATTTTTTTTGATACAGAGCCCTGGTTGGTCACCAGGGCTAGAGTGCTGCGGCATCAGCCTAGCTCACAGTAACCTCAAGCTCTTGGGCTTAAGCGATCCTCTTGCCTCAGCCTCCTGAGTCGCTGGGATTTCAGGCGCCCCCCACCCCGCGCAACACCCAGCTAGATTTTCTATTTTTAGTAGAGACAGGGTCTTGCTCTTGCTCAGGCTGGTCTCATACTGAACTCAAGTGATCCTCTTGCCTTGCCTCCCAGAGTGCTGGGATTAAAGGCATGAGCCACTGCACCCAGCCACTACCCGGGTTTAATAAGGCCACCTAGGTGACTTTTATTTTTTTATTTTTTAATTAATTTTTTTTTTAGTGCCACGATTCAGCTATGAACCCAGATTGCTGCAAGCACTGGATGTTTTTTAAATTTACTTTTTTTTTTAGAGACATAGTCTCATTTTGTCACCCTCAGTAGGATGCTGTGGCGTCACACAGCTCACAGCAACTTCCAGCTCCTGGGCTTAAGCGATTCCCTTGTCTCAGCCTCCCAAGTAGCTGGGACCACAGGTGCCCGCCACAACGCCCGGTTATTTTTTTTGTTGCAGTTTGGCCGGGGCCAGGTTCCAACCCGCCACCCTTGGCATAAGGGGCCAGCCATTTCACATTGTAACACACCAGAGGATTTAAGCACAGTGTGGTGAGGTTGGGAAGAAGTACACAGCACGTATACACGGAAGGTTCCGGAGGGTCGGAGCCTTGCTTCCATCTTGGTGTGGGGTGGTGGTGAGTCTTTTCACTTAGTGTAGCATCTTTCTGCCATCCTTAAAAAGAATTATAGGTAAGAAATATATACGTTACTTATAGGCAAGAAATAAAGATTAATGGATATCTATGTACCTGTCACCAACTTAATAAAGCCCCTTGGGCGGCGCCTGTGGCTCATTGAGTGGGGCGCCGGCCCCATATACTGAGGGTGGCGGGTTCAAACCCAGCCCCAGTCGAACTGCAAAACAAAAAAATAGCCGGGCGTTGTGGCGGGCGCCTGTAGTCCCAGCTACTCGGGAGACTGAGGCAAGAGAATCACCTAAGCCCAGGAG
>CAUYRH010162279.1:0-56869 GCA_963574655.1 Perodicticus potto | reverse complement strand
AGTCAGGAGAGAGGACGTGTCCCCCTGTGTACACTCGTGACCACTACAGCAGTCAGGAGAGAGGACGTGTCCCCCTGAGTACACCCCTGTGACCACTACAGCAGTCGGGAGAGAGGACGTGTCCCCCTGAGTACACCCCTGAGACCAGTGCAGCAGTCAGTAGAGAGGGCATGTCCCCCTGAGTACACCCCTATAACCACTGCAGCAGTCAAGAGAGAGGACGTGTCCCCCTGTGTACACCCCTGTGACCACTGTAGCAGTCGGTAGAGAGGACATGTCCCCCTGAGTACACCCCTGTGACCACTGCAGGAGTCAGGAGAGAGGACGTGTCCTGCTGAGTACACCCCTGTGACCACTATAGCAGTCGGTAGAGAGGACGTGTCCCCCTGAGTACACCCCTGTGACCACTATAGCAGTCGGTAGAGAGGACGTGTCCCCCTGAGTACACCCCTGTGACCACTGCAGGAGTCAGGAGAGAGGACGTGTCCCCCTGCAGCTGTTCCCGGGTTCCCTTCAGCCTACTCATAACTCCCGCTACAGAGGCAGCTGCTGGTTCCCACTTTTATCCCCAGAGATCAAGTTTTGCTTTTTTCTGAACTTCATATCATGGAATAACGTGAAACGTACTCTTTTGTGTCTGGCTTCTTTCACACGACATAATTTTCTGAGATAATCAGGTCTGTTTTGTGGGTCAATAATTTGTAACTTTTACTGCCAAATATTAACCCCTTTTTGGATATACCATAACTTCCCCAGCTGTTCTTCTGCTGATGGACACATAGAAGACAGGAGTGTCTTCATTTTGTGACCCACCGCCATCTTAGATCCCCCAACTGCCCCAGATTCCTGAAAAAACCCCAAACACTTGCACCCTACCTCCAGCCAATTAGATTTCAGCAAGAGAAACCCCAAAGCCCCAGTTAACCACCCGGCTCTGCTTAGCCAATACAGCAGCATAAGAAGTAGGTCAACCAATCCTGTGTTTGCTACGGTGGAAAGCCCCCCACTCCTCTGTAACCACAATAAAAACCCCTGTAACCCGGGACTCGGGGCTCTCAGCTAGGACCCGCTGCTGCGGGGCCCCTGAGAGTCCAGGCTCAAGCTTGAATAAAGGCTCTTTTGCTTTTGCATCAGACTTGGCTCCCTGGTGGTCTTTGGGGACTTCGAGATCAGGGCATAACAATAGCATTCTGTGTATTACAGCCAGTGGCTTCTGTTTGTCTCCCTGCATGTGGCTAAGCTCACTGAACTCAGGGACTGTGTCGACAGTATGCTGGGTTCCCCACCACCTCGTCTGCGTTTAGTAGACAGTAGATGTTCATTAGATCTTTGCTTTTGAATGAGGAGGTGTGAGGAGGAAAGTCAGCTGGAAATGACTTTGAATCTGGAGATGAATCCAGATTTCACCTTGTGCTTAGAAAGGAGTGATAAGCTCCTGAGTGGTGCTCATTGGTCCTCCATGGGAAGAAGGTGTGCTCTTCAGGAGAGCTTTTCAATGGTTATGTGTTGGGCAGTTGAGGAGAGAGTCAGAGATGCGTGAGATCTCTAGGTAGATTAGGAAACTAGTTTCAGCAGATGAACTACCTGGTTATGTTACCTACCTCACCGGAAAAGTCAGTTGCTTCCAGAGAAAAGCCAATTGACCTTGTCATCACTAACACAACATGATAGGTCTCAGCCTGCCCTTGAACCCACGGGTCCTGTGTTTGTTGTCTTCATTGCAAGTAATTAAAGGTTAATATTTGACATGGATGAACTCAAGCAAAAGTAATGACTTTGACTTACAATACTGAGAGGTCATAGCTGCCGGGTGAATAGCAATTGCACTCCTTCCTGGGCTCCCTGTCACCCACAGGGCAAGTCCAAGGGAAGTGTTATGCCAGCCCTGGCCTGGCTTCTCCTTCTAGATGGACCAGGAGGAGATAGGCTCTCAGGGAAATACCAGGATGGGACCAAGTGTTATTTGGCTGCATGTGTATGTGAGAGGTGGATGTCTTTAAAATAACATTTATTGAGGTATAATTGATATATGGTATATATTTACAGTGTAAGATTTGAATGGTTTTGACATATGTGAAGAAACCTTCACGATAATCAAGTTGATGAACAGAAGCCCAGTAATCCTGTAATCCCAGCTACTCAAGAGGCTGAGGCAAGAGGATCACTTGAAGCCAGCAGTTTGAGGCTGTAGTGTGCTGTGATTGCTTCTATGAATAACCACTGCACTCGAGGCTGGGCAACATAGCAAGATCCTCTCTCTAAAGATTTAAAAATAAAAATCTTAAAATGATAGTGAAATATCCATCTCCTCAGCCATTTCTTTTTTACCTTTATAATCCCTCTGTTACCCACTCTGCCTCCTCTCTAAGCAACAACTGACCTGCTTTCTGTTACTATAGTTTAGTTTGCATTTTTTTAGAATTTTTCATTATTAAATGGAATATAGTCTTGTACCACATAATGACATTTCAGTCGACTGTGGACCAAATATATACTTTGGTCCCATAATATTATACTAGGGCTAAAAAAATTCCTATCACTTTATAATGCTGTAGCCTTAGTTATGTCAGAGTGTAATGCATTACTCATGGGTTTGGGATAAGTAATGGTATAAACAAACTTGTGCAGGCAGTCATATAAAATTATAGCCGTGCCTTATGTGCAAAACATAATGGATGATAATGATAATAAATGACTATGTTACTGGTTTATGTATTTACTAAACTTTTTGTTACTTTTGAGTGTGCTTTACATATATATAGGATCACATACAGACACACACACACACGTATTAAAGTTACCTGTAAGGTAGCCTCAGACAGGTCTTCCAGAAGAAGGCATTATTATTATAGGAGATGACAGCTCCTATCATCTATCTCCAGCTCCTGGAGATCTTTCAGTACAACAAGTTGTAAAGGTGGAAGGGCTGATAATGATGATTCTGACCCTGTGTAGGCCTAGGCTAATGTGTGTGAGTGCGTGCCTCAGCAAAAAAGTTTAAAAGGTAAAAACAATTTTTTAAATAGAAAAAAGCTAATAGAATAAGGATATGAAGATAATATTTTTATGCATCTATACAGTTAAGTGTGTGTGTGTATTTTGAGATAGGGGCTCATCCTGTTGCCCAGCCTGAAGTTAAGTGGCCTGATCATAGCTCACTGCAGCCTCAAACTCCTGGGCTCAAGCCATCCCCCTGCCTCAGCCTGCCAAGTGGCTAGAACTACAGGCATGCATCACCACACCTGGCTAAATTTTAAAATTTTTTTGTAAACATGGGGTCTCAATATGTTGCCCAGACTTGTCTCGAACTCCTGACTTCAAGCAATCCTCCCACCTTGGCCTTCCAAAGTTCAGGGATTATAGCTGTGAGCCACTGCGCCTGGCTCAATGTGTGTTTTAAGCTAAGTGTTATCACAAAAGAGTAAAAAAAAAAAAAGTAAAACAATTTTAACATCGATAAAGTAAAAACAAATACAGCAAGGCTAATTTATTCGTGAAGAAAGGAAAACTTTGTATATATTCAATGTCTGAGTGTACAGTGTTTATAAAGTCGACACTATGCACAGTAACGTCCAGGGCTTTCGCACTCACTCACCAGTCACCCACCCAGAACAACTTCCAGGCCTACATTTTTTATCTTTTATACCATATTTTTAGTGTGCCTTTCCTATGTTTAGACATGTTCAGATACACAAACACCGTTGTGTGACAGTTGCCATTGTAGCTGAGGAGTGATGGCATATAGCCTAGGTGTATACATCTAGGTTTATGTGAGTACGTTCTGTGATGTTTTCACAACACAATCGCCTAACCATGCATTTCTTAGAATGTATTTCAGTTGTCTGATGGTTAAGGGGTGCATGACTGTGTGTGTGTGTGTGTGTGTACTCCTTCTTTCCAGCCCAGCCCGCAAGGAATGTGTCTTTGGGAATTTAGTGTGCTTAACTGAGAGGTGCAGGTGACATCTCGGGACCTCAGCAGACTTCTCTGCCCAGCTGCAGTCAGCAATCCTTGGTGAAGTTCTTTCTGAGCAGAGGCCATGGGATCATCCTACCAAGAGAACTGGAAACAGGAAGTTGTTGACTTTCTGGAAATCATTAGCCTGTGGGTTTTATGAGGCTACTGCATGATTGGGATAGGCAGGATCAATTCTATTACAAAAAGGTGTTTCCATGTCACTGGAACTGTGGAAGGTGGTTCCAGCGCTGTCATTAATACCCCCAGTGTCAGGAGCTTGCCTTGATTCTTAGAAGACAGGGGCCTTTGCCTGGGCTGGGCTAATGGAGTGGCAGTGCGTTGAAGCAATCAGGAGAACACAGCCAGAGGCACTGCTGAATCCCTGGTGGCCCTGCAGTCATAGTGAGACACTGCCCTCGTTGCCATCATTTTTTATGGTGAATTGTTCAGTACAACAACAATGGTGCTTCGGCCCCTATGGATGTCTGCCCAGTCATTCCTTGATGAAGGGGTGTGGGCGGAACCTGGGGGACTGCCCTTTCCTCCCCACCCCTCCCCTGGCATTGTCTGGGCTTCACACCTCCCCTGCACCCTGAGGCAGCTGGATCCGGGCCTGGGAACCACATGCCGAGTTGTCCACAGTGTGGACAGTGTTGCAGACATGACCCACCCACGGGGCCTGCACAGACCGGTAGGTGGTGTGTCACTGTCAACAGGCAGCCCAGAGTGCTCACTTGTGTCCTCCCATGGACGGGACGTCTCCCAACATGTGGGAGGGAGGCCACCTATACAACATGAGGATGGACAGGGCTAAAGATACAAGCCACTTGGGTTCCAGCTGTGCACGGTTTGCCAGACCCAGTTGCCTCAGGGTTGGGAGCTCCGGAAGAGAAGCACCTTGCCAGATGCAGAGACCTCCAGGGAGGTGGGAGCAGGTGGGCAGCGTGCACGCACAGGGTTAGCACCCTGGGGTTGAGGGGCATTGCTGAGTGAGGTCTTTCTGCAGGTAACCAGGCGGCTAGGTGCCTGCAGCCCAGCAAAAGCAGGGAGAGGAAGAGGAGGACCCATCTAAAGTCTGTTGCTCTGCTCCTTCTGGTTGGTTTTCCTTCTGTCCCATTCCCCCCTTTCCTCCTTCCCTCCCTGGATAGCTACCCCATTCCCCACCCACTAGCCACTTGGTATGTGGCTCAAGGAATAGGGCACTGGCCCCATATACCAGGGGTGGCAGGTTCAAACCTTGCCTCAGCCAAAAACTGCAAAAAAAAAAAAGTGATACTTGATTCAGTTATTTGGGAGACAAGTGTGTTTGGAGCAACTTGGGTTTTTGAATCTTTTTAAACTCTAAATTTGTGAAATCTAAATACAGATCAAATATTTACAAGGAAAATTTAGCATCTGAATCGAGATGCACTGTAAATATTCATACCAGATTGCTAAGGTTCACTACAGATAAAATTTCTCATATTAAAATACTGAGTACATATTAAAATTATAGCATTTTAGACCTATGGGTTATATAAAATAAATTAAAATTAACGTCCTAATTTCTTTTACCTTTTTTTAAGCATGTACTTTTATTGTATTTTATTACATTTCTTTTGGCCTATGGCCTCTAAGTTGTTGATTTAGCTGGGTCGTGATAAGGTTATGGCCAAGCTGAAGGGGGCCTGGGGTGCTCCATGCCGTGCTGTGGCTGTCAGCACCCTGGCCATCCACACCGAGGACGTGGAGTTCAATTAACCCCAAACTAGAGGCAGGAGCCTCAATCAGTGGAGGTTTATGGAGCTAGAACTCAAGGGCACGTCTGGAAAAAACACATGTTCAGAGAAACATCTGTGTGGCCTGTGCTCTCCAAAGAGGTTTTCAGGAGTCTCAGGATCTACACATGTACGAAGAGAAGGGTAGGCTGTGAGGCCAATGGTTGCATTTTTATGAGACTTTAACTAGTGCCCAGGAAATCTACATTATACCTAAGACATGGCAGAAGTCCTCAGTCATTTTGGGAGAACTGAACTCCCTCAGGACCTGGAGGGTTTTACAGGGTTTCTGTTCCAAGGCTGGCCTAGCTGCTGTGTCACCTGCTGGAGCCAAATCGCCCTTGAACTGTTCACCTATCTTGGTCCTCAAACAATTTAAGTGAAATTGGATGCTTTTCTATATAATTCAAACAATGAAGGTACTTATTTGTAAACATTATAGGACTGCCTTCTTTAGCCAACCAGAATGTGAAATCTGGATTTAGATAAAAGATTACATGAAGGGTGATAGCATGTTTTGCAAAAAGGATTCAAAATAAGGTAACAGGCAACCAAGAGAGGCTGTTGCCTACTAGGTGTAGTATTCTCGGGAGGAAATGGAGACCTGTTGCCTACATTGTCATCCCTTTGGGTAGGAACATCTACCTTTTTTCCATCCATCTGCTCAAATATGACTTACTGTGCCAGGCCCAGCTCACATCCCACCTCCTTCCTGGGTGTTTCCCTGATTCCTCTCAACTTCCCAGCCCCACAAACTAAGTAGCTGTGCGACCCTGCGCCATGGGCCTCTGTCCTCAGCAGACTGATTACGCCCCTCAGTGCGGTTTCCTCTGGAGCCAGGTTCTGAGACCTAGATGCAAATTACATTATCACTTGTTCTGATCAGTTACATATCGCCATAACAGGGGGCTACAAAGTGCTTTTGCTTCAACCTCACCTCCTCAAAAAAAAAAAAATCAGTTGGATGTGAAAAACATTTTATTTATAATTTCTTATATTTACAGCATGTGTCTTCATTACAATCATTCTTACAATAAATACAGAAGTGCTGAACAGACCATCATCACAGTGGCCTTCGGTCCGAGGCACGGGGACTGAGGGATGCTTCCCAAGGGCCCGGCAGGAGGCCTTCAAAGAGGTTAGTGAAGGAGAGAGGAACTGAGTCTGAGCCTGAAACGGGATTAAAAGAGTCAATGCAGCACATCTACTAGAGAAACAGAGCCAGAATTTTTACTATTTTTTTTACCAGATGATATTAAAGAAACAGACCAAAGAGACTCATGAGAGGTCAAGGAGAGACCAGAGGAGCGTGGCCTTCCCAGCGGCCTTGTGCCTTGGTTTTGTCATCCCCGCTTGCCCCTCTGACAGGGGAGGAGAACGTGGCAGGCCACCAGGCCACACACACCATGGCGCTGGTTTCCCTCAGTGGTGCTGGCGTCATTGGAGTGAGTGAGGACCTAAGGAAGGTTCCCAGTTCCAAGGTTGGATCCTCTGGTGTCTCATAAAGATCAGCAGAGAGGGTGGCAGTGTGGGTATGGGCACATCCTTTCTGTCTCCCTCCGGTGTCTCAGCCTGCTGAGGCTGAGACCCTGGGCTGTGCTGAGCAGGGGGAGGGAAGAGAAAATGCCACAGTCTTCACCTCCCAGGAAGTCTCCCTTTTATGAACAGCCCTTGTGCCTCTCTGTTCTCTCCCAAAACTCATCCACAGAGTTTTTTGAAAAACAGTTCTACTGCTCTGGAGTGGTTAATATTGGTCTCTGATTGACAATTTTGGACCAAGGCCAAGAAACCATGTAATTTACGGTTGGCCTGACGCTGTCGTTAAATTATGCATCAGGCATGCTAATGACAAGACTAGACTGCCACTCCAGGCTGCAAGACCACGAAGAGCTTGTGCACACGTCCACACACTTGTCTATATGCACACCATCTGAGCCCCATGAGGTCACTTGTGACCTTGCCTAGCAAAACTGGCTACCAAGACATAGGACTTGCCATCATTATGAAAGTTTGTGATAGCAGAGAAAATTCTCAAAGTGGAAGGGAAGAGTAGAAGGAGAAAAATATGAAGAAACGTAGGCTTCAAGAGGACATTCCACGCTGTCACAATGAGATCGTGAATTACAAAGGTCTGTATGAACTGCCTGCCAGGTGCTAGCTATTAGGGGTTAGGGCAAGAGGCTCCTCAGTCACGGAAGTAACTGATTTCCGTGGGACCGTCACATCTACTGGAAGGAAATGAAGAAGTTAAGCCTTCACAGAACTATCTGTGTGACTTGTGGGGGAGAACACAGAGGATGGTAGTGTCATTCGGGGGTCCCAGAATACCGTGATGATGCCAGCCCCTGCACAGAGGACCGGCTGCTCTTAGAGCTTGAAAATTTGTTTTAATTAAACCACAATTTGACATCCTCAAAGAGCAGTAGATAATTCTCAATTCCAGCTTGGCAAGAGGGATACTGCAGACGTGGCAGAAATGAAATTTGACCAAAAGAGATGAAGCTCTATAATCATTCTGTCGCTGCCTATTTCCTCCAGATTCAAAAGCAGATGGGATCATCTCAGAGCTCACAGCTACTCTAGAGGAGAGAGAGAGCAAAACCACATTTTATAGTAACAACCTAATTATTTATAAAATCTGTAGAGTGTAAAACCAAATGGCCCCCTGCCAGGAAGTTGTGTTGGGACTTAACAATCTGTCATTCTGTCCATCTCCCATTATGACTAGATAAATACCACATATTTCCAATTCTGATTCCAAAGTGAGACTTTTTCCATCCATACATCTTCTCATTCTTTCTCTCTCCCTCCCACTCCCCCCTTCTCATCCCCACCAAGAAATGGAACTTGAAACTGCCTTTCTCTAAGGTCTATTCAGTGTCCCTAGCCCAGAGGGCAGGGCTGTGGAAGTGCCCCTGATATATTACAAGGTATATCTCTTGTTTTCTCTCTCACTCTTGACCTTTCCTGTCTCAATTCATTTTTACCCTGAGTTATGAAGTCAGGTTTTGTCAGAGCAGAAGGAAATCAGAGGGAGACAACCCTTCCCCTGAGGAAAGAAATTGAGTTTCAGGAGCAAAACCTAAGCAGAGTTTGCACGTTCTGGTTTGAAAGCTTGGAGGATAAGCTGAGTTTCCAGAACACTTGCGAGTATGCTTGAGTGAAGTCCTGGATGAAAGTGTTTTCCAACCAGTAACAGCCCACCAGCAGGTGGCTTGGTTTGTGACCTCAGAATCCAGAAACTGAACAATCTCACACAAATATAGCAAACAGCTCAGAGTTCCTGCCTCTTGGTCTGAAAGCTCATCTCATCCATGGATCTTACTGGGGGTGGCCATGGTGCCAGGGTGAGGGGGCACACAGCTGGGGAGTCCCTGAGGCCTGGGGTGTTTGCAGGTTGAGCTCCAGAGAACACCTTGAGGTGTCTCAAGTGTCCAGAGAGCCAAAGTATGTAGTGTCCAAAGCAAGGTCCTTCCCTGGACGTGCCTGGGAGTTCCAGGGACCTCAGGCATGAACCTCAGTTTCCTTCTTGATAGCTGGTTTGTAAATGACGCCTTTGTTGTTGTCACCTTTTTTGCTACTAGAACAAGAACACACAAATCTTGTTAGTCAATGAGGGGGGAGAGAGAAAACGTGTGCCCCAGAGAGCAGCCTGACTCAGCTATGGAATGAGGCAAGTTTAGAAGTCAGATTCCTGTCCTTGGGATCTTTCTTCATTTCTGTTGGTCTTGGGAGGGAATGACCTCAGATAAAGTATTGTCCGTTGTCCAACTCTTCTCCCTGACACTGACAATGGTGGACGTGCATTTGGAAGGAGGCCTCATTATCACTCCCTATGTGCACACTTCAAACCTTTGATTCCATAACAGGGTTCCTGGCAACCTTTTTATTTTTCATACCAGGAAAAAGTAAATTAGGTTTTAGGGAAAGCCAAACATGACATGTGCAAAGGGTATTAACAGCTAACGTGAGTGAAAGACCAGGTTTTTCTTCATCTTCCTTTTTGGATTCATAGAAAAATACCCAGAGGTAAAGAGCTTAGTAAGAAGACACAGCCTTCCTGCTGTTGTTGAAGCAAAACCCTCAAAGCAAGAGATTCATCCAAGGTCATTCATCCAAGCAGCAGCTGGCCCACATCCCTCCAATTCCAAGCACAATAACCCTCGAACAACCAGTGTCTCGTGAAAAGAGCCCTGGGGCACAGGTGTTTTGGGAAGTGCACTCGTAGGGTAAGTGCTGGCTTGGGTAAACCTGGCTCTTCATTCTGCAAGGATGCCTTGCTGGATAAACCAATTTTCCTGGACACACAAGCCACCCATTCCCACTTAGAACCCAAACCAACTCACCTCTTCTTCCTTCTGTAAAGCCAGATGGACACTGCCAGGATAACACAGATGCCAAGAACACCAGCCAGGGCCACCGAGAGGATGATGCCTGGTGAGAAGGCAGGGGGCTCACGTTACACTCCTCCCTTCCCTCATCTCATCCCAGGCCTGGGGTAAAATCACATCCCAGCTACATAATCATCCACAGAAAGGTATAATTTCCCCATCTCCGCTTAGATTCTGGTCTTTGGGTTAATGGGACTGGCTGAGTAGTTAAAGGGGGCCATTTGCAAAGTTAGTGGTTTCTGAGCAGGAGCTCTCAAACTTTCACAAAAATCAATGTAGTTTTGTTTTTGTTTTGTTGAGTCCAGTCCTCAGAGAACCATATTCGATCTTTTTGGCATGGGGCCCAGGAATCTGCATTTCACCACATACCTCCAGCTCATGCTGATGCATGTGGCCCATGAACCACATTTTGATGAACCCTGAGCTATAGAATAAAAACTTATTCCATCCTTGCCTACTGGATTTAAGACCCATTGGGATGTCTCTATCATTTCCATCACACAGTGCCAAGCAGTCCCAAACAACCAATAGCCTATTGCCGAGGTCACGTGGCCAGTCACCTGACCTCCACACTGGGCTCTGGCATGCTTTCAGGCAATGGCCTCCCACCGTAATCAGAAGGCCTTAGGCTCTTGGAATATACACATGCTCCAGAGTGATTAGGAACATTTGATTGGCAATTCATCTTTGAATCAGAAAGCAACTTAAGGGTAAGACCCACAGCAAGGAGGAGATCAAGAGCCAGAGTGACAGCACAGAGGAGCAGAAAGGATGGGCTGGGAGTGTCGAAGGCCCAGATCACACCCAGAATCACAGTGATCACCCCGCTACAGCATGCACAGCTGGCCAGCTGGCCACATACCCAGACTCAGTCCTGTGCCCGTAAGGATTTCTACTTAAAAGGGAGGAGGAAAAGATCGGAAATTAATCTAGAGTCAAACCATGCTAGATTTGACGGTGTGCTGAGAGATGCTCTACCTTTTTGGGTGTTTGGTGGCACGGGGTTTGTGCAGACCTTCTGGAGCTGTTCAGAAGGTCTGGCTCAGGTGACTGGGGGCAAGTTGGAGTTGAGGGATTGCCCCTAGTGAATTTATACTGTGGTCTCTCCTTCCAGTGCTCTTTTATCACGGCAATTTCTTAGGTAGGGCAAGACCTCAGGGTTTAATGCAATGTGGTCGCAGAAGGAAGCTGAGGAAGGGAGAATCAGAGCCTACTTGGCAGGCTACTGTGCACTTCTCTGGGACCTGCTCCTCTTCCTGAGCAAGCAGCCTGCCACCAGACTTCTCCCCGCGCCATCCAGGCTGGCATCACGGTTTGGTTCTATTTTTGCTTGTTTCTATGAGACAAGCTCCTCCACCATCCCAGCCTCCCTTTTTTGCCACATGGAACCAGAGGATTATGGCTTCTCCCTTAATCTACCTGAAGAAGCCAGACCAGTTCTGTCAGCCACAAATGTACAGATAGGGGCCACCCAGCCTGACACACAGAATAGCCTTGCCCACAGAGCCCACCATGGTGACTGAGACCCGGGGAGAGCACTTCAAAGTGTAAGACACCAGCAGAGAGCCAGGGACTCGCCTTGGGACACTTGACACCCTAGAAGCCAGACCTGAGGCTGCAGGGTGAAGTTTTGCTCAGCACCACCCTTCTCCTGTCCTGTGGACTGAGTCTGGCTGATTCCCCAAGACACATCAGCTGTGTCTTTCCCTTTCCCAACTGTGTCTTCTTCTGCACTTTCCCTGCAAAATCTCTCTGCCCTGAGGCTGGTCCCTGGGGATTCCTGGTCTGGCTTCCCCGGGTGGTCCCAGGCCGCTGGAAGCCCGAGCAGAGCAGGCATGGATAGGAACTGCCCCTAAGAACTGTTTTCGCTGCTCTGTTGGCCGCCACCAGCAGCTCAGGCCTCCCAAGTGGCAGAGAGACTGGCTCCTCTGGCTGCATTCCCTGCCTCGGGCCTCTTCTCATAGCCTGAGCACAAGGACAAGCCTGTGTCTGGTGGAGGCCTCAGGACAGGAGTCCCCAGTGGGGGAGAGCTTCAGGTGTTTGCACAACACATGCTCTGTTTCCCGCATGGCCCGTGGCCTCTGCACAGTGTGACTTGGTATTAGGGTTTGTTGTTTGTTTTTTAAAGGTATCCAGAGACTTGGTCCTTGGGATCTTAAAAAAAACAAGCAAATTAAAACCTAGTCAATTAAAACCTTGGTTTCCTTTCCAAGCCTTTTAATGAAATACATTTTGTTCCTCATTTCTAAGGCCCTATTGCTTGTGGTGCCAAGCCAGTTCTCACCACAGGAAGACTATTCCTAGTGAGTCTGACCACTCGGCGAAGCTGTCCAAACTGGACAGTTTCTGCAGTCGTCTCTTTCACAGTCCCCCGTCGCCTCAAACATCCTGAGAGCCACACTGGTACCCCCTCAGATGGCTCCGCAGCCCCGGTCCAGGGCTGGGGGAGGTGCCCTTCATGTCGTGGCCGTAGGAAGCTGAGCAGAATTTGTGGAGAGCAAGGACCCCAGGGTGGGGCCTTTCTCAAGAGCACAGGGCCCACTTGGTGGCTTCTCTGGAGGGAGAGTCTGGCTTCCCCACAACCGTGCAGTGCTCCTGACTGCTATAGGCCCTCAAACCAAGGACAACTCAATCCATTTCTGTCCCCCCAGACTCTTTGCTCCTAGATGACCACTTTTCAGGGCCTAAAGTGCCTCTGCTTGGAAACCGTGAAATAAGACCAAACAGCCATGAAGACAAGGAAAATCCCAGAGACAGGGACAGATGCTTTTCAGCCAAGACTTTGATGCAGCAAAAGTAAAGCAGAGTGCCTGAGCAAGCCAAGGTCACAAGCCACTAAGGAACAAGAGTGGCGGCGAGGGTGTTGCTTAGTAGTCCTTCACCTCTGAAGCCCAAGGCAGGAAGATGCTCATCTTCCCTGCCCATGGAGATGGCACCAGCCATCACGGAAGCAGGGCTTCTCTGCAGAGACAGACTGGGGTCCCGCTGGAGGCAGATGCCTAAGCCCTGCTAACTAAAGGGAAAGTCAGCAACACTTCTGGGGCACAGGGCTCCTGGAGAACTAGAACCTGAGAAAGAAGCCAAAGCCCATTTCCCAGCAGAGCCTCGGCTGGGTGAGAGAACAGGCATCAAAGATGGTACAGAGCCAGCAAAATTTACTTTCAGATTAAACAAAGAAATAGCTTATTTCTGCACAGAGACTAAGACAGGCAGTTCCCATGGAAGAACAATGGGACAAACAGGAGAAATGAAGACAGAACAGTTGACGATGGGCCACGAGAGCCACTGAATAGGAACTGGACAGCAGGGGCTCCCGAGCAGGCTGGTGGGAGGGGGTGCACTGCGGACGTGGGGGACATGGGGAGCTGCCTGCTGTCCACAGTGCGCCCAGGGTGGGCCAAGGTGAGCAGGAAATCACACAGACCCAGCAGAACATAACTGCTGCACACCTCACCCAGGAAGGTGCAGACACCTGCAGAAGGGCGGTGAGCTGCTCGCTACAAGTGCCTTGCTACCTGTTGTGGCCCTGGAGCTGCGTCTTCGGCTGGCATCATGCTTGACCAAGGGAAGCTGGTTAGTGGCTTTTGAGGTCTTCTGAAGCCTCAAGTGTCAACACAGAAAAGTCCAGCAGGAGGAACGACCACCTCATTTACACATCTTGGGGTTCCTAGAACAACAGTCTAGTATTTCCTAGCTCTATTTGCAACTCTGATTACAAAACACAATCATTTTCTTTTCGAAGTATTATTGTAATGTATGAACTGTTTTGGTAGATGGTATGGTACATAATGATAACATATACGAGGCCAGAAAATTAAGTTTGCAAACTCATCCTAGAAAAAGTGCTATGTAGTCACTTTGGAAATACTCCCCTTGGGAAGCCATGCACCAACATCAGGGTCTAGGCCTCCTTTCAAAGCAATTTTTCTAGGACCAGTTTGTGAACCTCATTGTCAGACCTCATATGATAACAGATCCTGACGGCGATTCCAGAAAATGAGTTCCAAAATTGCTTTGAAGGGTGGACTAGGCACTGGCATCGGTGCACAGCTTCCCAAGGGGAGGACTTTGAAGGTGACCATAGTGATATTGAGCAATGAATTATCTAGCACTTTTTCTAGGGTGAGTTTACCAACTTAATTTTGTCCAACCTCATATACATGCAATATAGGAGCCCAGAGCAGTCCCTAGTAAAAGAAGCCAGGAGAACTTAAGTTTATCAGTAGTTAATTCAAATACCTAAAATTGTCCAGACATGGTGGCTCAAACATGTAATCCCAGCACTTTGGAAGGCCAAGGCAGGAGGATCACTTGAGCCCAGGAGTTTGAGACCAGCCTGGGCAACATAGTGAGATCCCATCTCTATAAAAAAATATCAGCTGTGCATGGTGGCACACCCTATAGTTTACTTGGGAGGCTGAAGAGGGAGGATCACTCGAGCCCAGGAGCTCAGGGTTGTAGTGACCTATGATCATACCACCAATGCTCCACCCTGGGCAACAGAGCGAGACCCTGTCTCAAAATAAGTCAATACATGAAATCCAGTTTAGGATGGTAAAAACTCTTATTATTATACTTAATAAAAGTCAGAGAGTCGGCTCGGCACCTGTAGTCAAGCAGCTAGAGCGCCAGCCACATATACCAGAGCTGGCAGGTTCGAATCCAGCCCAGGCCCAACAAAAACAATGACAACTACAACCAAAAAATAGCCAGACGCTGTGGTGGGCGCCTGTAGTCCCAGCTACTTGGGAGACTGAGGCAAGACAATCGCCTAAGCCCAAGAGTTTGAGGTTGCTATGAGCTGTGACAGCACAGCACTCTATTCAGGGTAAAATGAGACTCTTAGCTTGAGACTCTGTCTCAAAAAAAAAAAGTCGAGAGTCAAGTAACTACAATACTAGTATTCTCTTTGGATGACACTTTGGTAAGAAAAGCAAGGAAGTTGCCCTCAGTAGTCACAGAATGTAACTATCTTTGGAGGACATATTTAACTGGGAAGTTTTCCTTATTAACACTATACAACCTAAAAAAGAAATAATTCCTACAAAGAAATCTGCCCAAAAGTTATCACTGGATTACGTGAGGGAACTGGTTTTATACAACCAGGAGAGGGACTGAGGGCTTTGCCTCCAGGTTGCAGGAAGCAGACACAGAGCAGAGAGCCTCGTGACTCCGAGGGGTCCATGCCCTGCAGCAGCGTGGGTGGGTTACAATGCCAGCACGGGGTGCTTACTCCTCCGAGCTGCCTTTAGCAGCCCAGGTTATCTGTGCTGAAGGAAGAGGTGGTGGAACGGGGGCCTTTCATTCCTATCAAGAGCAATAGAAAGCACAAGAAAAGCATCTCTAGTTGACTTTGTCTCAGACCTTCAACACTTGACAGCTAAGTTCTGGTCTTTCATTTTAACAAATGGGTTGGTTTTAACACTGTCAGCAAATTGAGAACAGAGCAAAATATGACTTAATAAAACTAAAATTTGACAACCATCCAGGCTTCTGTGTTCATCACCCTGCAGAGAAGATGCTGGTGAGGGGACGAGATGGGAGACTGGTCAGGGGAATTCTTTCAACAGGATTATAAGGAGCGTGAAAATGCATCAGTTGTCAATCATCCCTGTCCTTAAGGAGCCTGTGCGTACACTATATACATATTTTTCTTGCTCTGTGGTGTGCTGAGAACCATACCCGAGATGAAGTCACTGGAGATAGTAAGTCACCCAGGGAATGGGGATGACTTCCAGGAGGATTTGATTAGAGTTGGGTCTGGAAAGAATCTTCCAGGTAGAGGAGAGAGAGCGGCATCCCAGCGGGATTCGTATGTACACTAGTTAGTACAACGTTAGGGAAGCCCTGCGGTTTGGGAGGCTAAGGCCGAGAGGGCAGGGATGGGGGCCGCGGGAAGACGATCTGAAGGGCTGAGCAAGGCCCCTCACCAGGTGGGTCCAGCCTTCTGCCCGGCCCCTTTTCCCACTGTGGTCCCTGAATGCGGCGTGCTCTGTGCCGGGGGCTTGTGGTTAGGAGCAGGATGACACCTGCAGTGGGGTTTTCTGCCCCCATGGAACATGTAACTCAGGCTGTGCTCAGGAAATATGCGGCACATTGAAGGTGCTAGGACTTTACTTCTAAGCACCTTTGACATTGAGCCTGGCTGTTTGGTCCCCTGATCCAGGTCTAGGGATTCCTCTGGTTACTCATTTGGATACTTTATAAGAATTCATGATTCTCTTCCAATAGCTTTTATTTATAAATAGAAACTTGAAGAAACACAAGGTCAATAACCACAACACATGTATTCTAGTCCCTGAAAGTTAATTAGCCATCTTAGCTGTGTAATATTTCTCCCTCTCTCTCTCTCAGCATCCCCCACCCCACGCAGGCCACTAGGGTCAAGCAGGTTCTAGTCATGCTGTCCACAGATTTGCCCTCCCCCCAGCCCCCCAGCGCTCTCATCTGAGTGCCCCTCAGCTGGCCCTGGGCTCTGTGGCGGTGACATGCAGTTGCTCAGAGCAAGCCCACTAAAGACACGATTATAGAAACTTCTTGGCTTCCTTTTGTTCCTCAGGTTTCCCTTGCCCTGACATGTTGAAAATCAGACTACATAATGTGAGTATTTGACTTTGATGGGCTCTCGCTTTATCACCCATCACCATCTGGACCCTGTGTTGGTGTCCCTGGCTAGGAGCAGGTCAAACCAAAAGGAACCAGGAGTTGGGCCAGAGCCCTAAGCCGTGGCCCCTGCAGTGTTTCTCGTTCCCACTCAGAGCATCAGACGCCTATGAAACCTCCACTGGCTCGGCACGTGTCCCCCTCCCAGGATCCCACCTTGAGGACAATGAGTCTTGTTCCCTCCTGAAGCTCAAATCTCCCTCCTATGCCACTGGGAAGAGGCACTTTGTAAGAGTTAAAAAAGTGCCCGGCATGACTTTCACCTTTCCACAGAGTAGACGTTTTAACCACCACCACCAAGAAACGTTTACAAGAGAGGAAAAAATGCGTAGGAAGGGGAGGGAGACCACAACTGAACACGGACTCTGAAGACAGTTGCAACTTCAGAGGCCTCCGGACCCTTGTTAAGGGATTGGTACACTTCTCCTAAGGGAGCATAGTTTTCTCTCATGCCAATTATCTAAGCCTTACCCAATTGTATGTTATAAAAAAGAATATATACTCAAATTCTAAAGGAAGATGGAAAACAAGGTTTCTGTTGAGTTTGTGTCTACCTCAATCACTTCAGCTTTATTGTTTCCTCACCAGACTGAAAGGTTCATGCCATAAAAGAACCCAGGGTACACATGTGATAACTCTAGACTCCTATGGTATGAGTGGGGGGGGAAATCAGTTCTGGGTCTACGAAAGTCATTGTGTACCCCCTGGGCAGTGTTTCTGGGGAAACTTTGCCTCTCCTCCCCTGGAGATGCTTTTGGCTGTCACTGCTAGGAAGGCAGTGGGCAGCTAGTGGGTAGAGACCCAGGACGCTGCCAATGCTACGGTGCATGGGAGAGCCCCACAATAAGAATCATCCTGTTCAAAATGTCAATAGTGGCAAGGATGAGAAATCCTGCCTTGGGCCGGGTTATAGCCTAGATTATAACTCCTGATAGAAACCAAGCTCTGTACTCCTTTTCTAAGCAGAGTCTAGGAAAATAGTGGGATCAGGTTAAACGGTTCCCAGCTATCTCTCAGTGCCCTGCCCCAGTCTACGCACTTTCTCTCCCAGAGGGTTTCCTTAACGTTACTTTCCTAGTAACAGAAATTTTCTGACTCCATCATTCTTATTAACTTACAGAGACAATCCCGAATAAACCAAACCATTAATTAAAATGTGCCTCCGTGGAAAAGTCTACAAATAAGTGAGCCCAAATCACTGAAGGGTCGCACTGACAAATAGTCTCCCACCATAAACCAGAAACAGCATCGTACAGTCTGAGGCCTGATCTCTGTTGGGTGTCAGGAGGAGAAGAGGTCTGGGGCTCCCTCCTCCCTGCTCAGGGGGAAGCAACCTTGTTGGCTGCCTATGTCTTATTTGGGGAAGTTAGAAGCGGGGTAGAATTCTGGCCAAGTTTCTATAATCAGCCTCCAAATGAACAGGTTTGCCTTGAACTGCCAGAGACTCACTCCAAGAAGAAAGCTGGGCCCAGCCTGGGGCGAGGCAGCCCCTCTGGGGAAGCTGTGTGGGAGGGGCAGTGGCAAAGCTGCATTTGGGCCTTGACCTTGACTTCCTTGCTAGGAGCTGGACTATCGGCTTCTGCTTAGAGGTCCTTCCGGCTCCCGCAGCCAGACTAGAGGAATCTATCGAAGCGCTCTGCTACACACCCGGCTGCACTGCCCACTCCACAAGCACCTGCTTAGACCTGAGCTGGTCTAAGAAGATGGCTAATTATTCCCAGCACCACAGTGCATTGTTACAAGTGGGGGTTACTTTTGATGTCAGACTCAAGATGCTGCACGGTTTCTTCCGATCCTCTGTAACTGCCCTCAAACTGTGTTCCTGCAATGTAAAGTCGGGGTTGGCAGTTGTTAGTGTCACTTAGAAGCATAACATGTTTGCACTGAAAGGAGGTCAGATCACTCAGTCCAACCTGGCATTTTTATGGCTGAGGAAACCAAAGCCGGAGAAGGGACATGATTTGTCCTCATCCTACAGCCAGCAGAAAACAAAGCAAGGCATTGAACTCGTACGCCCCCTGACTGCAGGAAGAGTATTTGCTCCCCTCTTCCTTGGGATGAGCATAGACTAGCCAGGGAGCGGAGCAGAGAAGGAAGTCTTGGAATCACAAGCAAAAGTCTACCTAATCTACGTAGGTGGACAAAGTCCCTTATCTCCTGACAGAGTTTTTATGGTTTGTATTTTATTTAAGAGTTGAAGTAGTTCCACTTAACCCTTTAATGCCATATTGTCCATTTAGAAGAATGAGAAAGAGAATGTTGTGTCCAGAATAGCTACAAAGGGATAATTCTGTGCATTCAGGTCGTTTTCTAGAAAAGAAACTGATATATAGGCTCTGCATTTTTAGGAAGGCTAACATTCACCAATTCCATTTTCAGACTGAGTAACTAGGGAAAAGAGGGAAATTACCTTAACTACTAAGGTAGTTTCTTCTCTGGAGAGAAGAAAACAAAAGACAAATCTGGGGGCAGTTCTTAATCAACAGAGAAGAACATCATTCTGATCGTAAGTACGTCTCAATTCAGGAGGGCACATTTCTAACATTTTCTGGAAAGAACCTTAAAACACAATCTTCATATGTTCAACTAAGCTTAGCAGCTCATAGTTATAATCTCACATAATAAGAAAGGAATTTTTAAAATCACACCAGGTGGGATGAGGAGACTGGATTCTCTGACAAGTGGGTTAAGGGTCATCTTTATATATGAACATCTGGCCCAGTTCGGTACACAAGCAATGTTAGGGCATGAAATGGAGCTTCCACAGAACTGCCGCACTTCTGACCACCCAAGATTCCCAAGTTGGGAACCGATCAAGAACCTACAGTGAGAAAGTGAATCAGAGGTTGGAAGAAGGGTGCAGGCCCCAAGATTGCTCCCTCACCCTTTCCTCGACTGCCAGCTTCCAGCAGTACTGAGGTAGGCACTGATGTGAGCAAGGACAGCTGTCAGTGTCCCTCTGGGGGCTTATGGTTACAGATTTAAAAGGAAGAACTGAGAACTCACAGCACTAGGAATAAACCAAGCTATGAAGCTTTGTTCAATTTGGAATAAATGTGCCTGTGCCTAGGTGAGCACCAGGAGATTCAACAAAAAGAAAGGGATGCCTCACGAGCCCCATCCCACTACAAGCTACTGTGGCCATGGCCATGGCCTCTGCCTGCTATTTTACATCTAACAAAAGAACATTCCTGAGCTGCTGTTGGTGGTGCAGGAATCACCTGGCCAGGCCTAACTAAGATGGGGTGGCTATAGCCTCGGATGCCAAGAAAGCCTCCGGCGAGAAGTTCGAAGTCTGATCTCATGAAAAGGGCCCTATCATGGGTCTCAGGAGATGGGGTCATTGTCCAGAGCAGAGAAGACCCCAAGAATATCCTTTACCCATCTGTGGGAGACTCCAGGCGTAATGAGGGCTCTGGTGCATGTGCCTGGAGGCCCCGGCTTGTGCTTTTCTGCAATGATGCAGGGAAGGGGACAGCAGTGAGGGCAGACCCGAATAAGTCCCACGTCTCACCCATGAGGCTCCCTGGTTCCAGTGATGGCCAGGGTTCTTAACCCACCTCCTGAGGGCATCTGTGCCTGAACTGAACTTCACATGAAAGAGTAAAGAAAGAGCCCAACATCTTAGCACACCCCTCACAAACACTGCATCGCCTCACCTTGTTGGAAGGAGATATACACCAACCTCTCGTCAAACTTCTGCACGTGCCGGAAGTTGTCAATCATTTCTCTGGGGGAAGGGTCATCCAGGCCTGTGCAGTACAAAGCTGTCTCCAGAGCCATCAGCTGAAGGGAAGAGCAAAAACACCCCGCAAGGTCAAAGTGATGCTCCTTACCTGACCTCCCTCTGGGAGGGGGGAAGCCTCTGGAAGCAGCCTCTGTGGTGCTGGGTGGGAGACTTTAGACAGCAGTGGGTGACCGGGTGCCAGGCAGCACTGCTTCTGTCTGCCCAGCTCCCCAGGCTCTGCAGAAGGCCAGTGCTGCTAGCTCCTGATTACACCTGGAATCTGCCTGGCATGAAGGGGAACCAAGACTGAAGGAGGGCTCCTTAGCCTCTCACAGAGACTGCCTTCCTCTCATGAAGGTGGCTTGGAACCCAACTCTAAATCAGAGGGGCCCAGGATGTGTTCTGATGGTCACATCAGCAGGAGTAAGAGCAGGGATGTAAGAGTTTTTGCAGGTCACCTGACTGTGGGTGCCATGTCGTTTTCACGCACCCAGATGGATTATATGACCCGTTTTCAAGGCAGTCTCTTGGTTAGGATGTTGCCACCTCCCCACATGCTGCATCTCTTGATTCACCACATCCTCATTCTATCTACCCACCTGCTGTCATTTATCTACGTGACTCAGAAGCTCATAGTAAAGGGAAAGAGCAACAGCGAGGGCTGCCCCGGACTCCTGAAGCTGGCTGGGTTGGGGCTGTGAGCCTGTGTGCAGCACTGGCCTGGCCTGGCCCCATCTCCTGGAGAGCCATTTTTCTTCTCACGTATTTAGGCTGTGGTGTAGAGGGATGAGTGGCAATTGGAACTCAGATGGCCAGACTGTGGGTCTTGGCTTTGTCATTAACCAGAGGGTGGTTCCTTAGGCTTCTACCCATCACTTCCATTCCCTATGAGATAAGAAGCTTAGAGATGATTGCTAAGGATTTTGTTCCCCAGTGTGCACTAGGCTGTGGGCTTCTTGAGGCCAGGGACCCTCAAATCCTTGTTGCTGCAATCCCAGCTTCACAGTGATTTAACCTGATCCTACCTTTATTCAGCCCCATAAAGGAACCAGGTTTTTTCCTGCCTGGGAAGTGAATACCATCTAGCCACTGAAGGGCATATTAGCAAACGCGGCTTTCCAGCTCTTTTTAAAAGATCTGTGCGGGAGCCCGAGGAACCAGCCATAGAGACGCACGCGATTGGCCGCAGCGCAGCCAACGAGCGGGCCTGTTGCCGCCCTGCGCCACGCTGAAGGGTAGGGGAAGGTCTTGGGCCTGGAGACCCTGAGCGCACAATGAGCTCCATCAGCACAGGGTATGACCTGTCTGCCTCTACATTCTCTCCTGATGAAGAGTTTTTCAAGTTGAATATGCCATGAAGGCTGTGGAAAATAGTAGTACAGATATTGGCATCAGATGTAAATAAAGATGGTGTTGTCTTTGGGGTAGAAAAATTAGTCCTTTCTAAACTTTATGAAGAAGGTTCCAACAAACGTCTTTTTAATGTTGACCGGCATGTTGGAATGGCAGTAGCAGGCTTGTTGGCAGATGCTCGTTCCTTAGCAGACATAGCAAGAGAAGAAGCTTCCAACTTTAGATCTAACTTCGGCTATAACACTCCACTCAAACATCCTGAAGACAGAGTGGCCATGTATGTACATGCTACACACTCTACAGTGCTGTGAGAGCTTTTGGCTGCAGTTTCATGTTAGGGTCTTACAGTGTGAATGACGGTGCACAACTCCACATGATCGACCCGTCAGGGGTTTCATACGGTTATTGGGGCTGTGCTATTGGCAAAGCCAGGCAAGCTGCAAAGACAGAAATAGAAAAGCTTCAGATGAAACAAATGACCTGCCGGGATATTGTTAATTGCAAAAATAATTTACATAGTACATGATGAAGTTAAGGAGAAAGATTTTGAACTAGAACTCAGCTGGGTTGGTGAATTAACTAAAGGAAGACATGAAATTGTTCCAAAAGATATAAGGGAAGAAGCAGAGAAATATGCGAAGGAGTCTTTGAAGGAAGAAGATGAATCAGATGATGATAATATGTAACCTTTCCTCCGGTACCTGTTCTATTTTAAATTTCTACTACAGTCCCACGTAACTGTTTAGCCCTGTGGATTATACATAGTTACTGACAATTTTCATTAAATTTTTGTCTTGTTAACTATTAAAAAAAAAAAGATCTGTGAGGCATGTGTTCATTTTCTAGCTTGACTTGCTAGCTCTTCTTTTAAAGCTCAGCCTGATGGCCGGTGCCTGTGGCTCAGTGGGTAGGGCGCTGGCCCCATATATCAAGGATGGCGGATTCGAAACCGGCCCTGGCCAAACTGCGACAAAAAAAAAGCCAGGCGTTGTGGCGGGTGCCTGTAGTCCCAGCTCCTCGGGGGGCTGAGGCAAGAGAATCGCCTAAGCCCAGGAGTTGGAGATTACTGTGGGCTGAGACGTCATGGTACTCTACCAAGGCTGATAAAGTGAGATTGTCTCTAAAATAAATAAATAAATAAATAAATAAATAAATAAATAAATAAATAAAATCAAGCTCAGCCTGAAATTTCTGCAGTGCTTTCAGGAACCTGTGATAACTGGAAAGGTTTTGAATAGCTGCCAGTGAAACTCTAAGTGAGGATGTCAGGCCATTGACCATGATATGGGCTAGGTGGGGACTGAGGTGCCATGTGGACGCTGGCTGTCAGGGACAACAGTTACCTGCTCCTGGGAAATTTGCACAGGGTTTCGGAAAACTGTCCAGGTCACGGTGGGGTAGCAAGGAGGTGTGGTCAGGGATCCCTTATAGCGGTAGTACTCAGCAGGCCTCTCGGGAAGCAGTTCTTCAATGTTGAAGCCTGGGATGGACACTTCTTGGCCTGGAGAGACATATTGGGAGTGGGGGTGGTGTTAGCCTCCCTCCATGGGGCACAACTCCTCTTGAGCACAGTGAGTGAGCCTAGAAATTTGAACTAACCCCTTTCAGAGCCATCCTACCCAACCCAGTGCCCTTAACCTGTTGAATACAAACAGCACCCACCCCTAGCATTTCTTCTTCTTCTTCTTTTTTTGAGGGAAAAATCTCACTTTGTCACACTTGATCACTTAATAGAGGGCCATGGATCATAGTTCACAGCTTTGACTCTTGAACTCAAGAGGTCCTCTTGCCTCAGCCTCCCAAGTAGCTGTGACTACAGGGACCCACCACAACACCTGGCTACTTTTTTTAGAGATGAGGTCTCGCTCTGCTCAGGCTGGTCTCGAACTTATGAGCTCAAGCAGTTCATCCGCCTGGGCCTCTCAGAGTGCTAGGATTACAGGCGTGAGCCACCGCACTCAACCGCATTTGTTCTTCTTAACGTTACAGAGGGTTGACCACTTCTTTCCCCAGCTGACAACGAATAGGCATCCAGGGACTGCTCACCTTTGTACTTTACTTGCTGAAGGTGACTGAAGATCTTGTCATAGGAGGGATGGAAGGAGCCCATCTGCAACAGAGACCGGGGAGGTTGAACTGGGACAGAAGAGGAAAACTGAGCTGGGACTGACACTTACTACAGAAAGGGCAAAGCTGGGGCTATGCTGCCACACTGCTGAGTCCTCCCTGAAGGCTCCGCCTTCCTAGAACAGTTATGATGGATCACTGGGCTGTTGGGAGTTAGTATAATGGTCCTGCCCTTGCATCTCAGGATACCCTGTTTACAGCTAAAGGCATCAGGCTCACATGTCCTGTATGTGCTCCTGATGGTCTAGATGACAGCCTAAAGGCCACAATTAGCTGTCTGTCTCAGGTAGAACTTAGGGGAGCTTTAAGTTCCAGAAGCCAAGTCACATAAGTTAACAGGTAGAGAAATGAGGTACATGCTGCCTCTTTAGGAAAAAAAAATTCAAGCTGATCAAAAGACATTCCAGTTTCCTGGGATTTAAGAAAGAATTCATTCTAGGGCCAATATATGGGCTGGAGCTTGAGTGCCCGGAGTTGTATCGGGGGTTCAGGCATCCAGTGGGTGGCGGGACCCCCTCTCCCCATAAGAGAGGAGGAGCTCTGTGGGGAGACCCCCGGCTCTGGAGACAAGACCACCCATGCAGGAGCAGCTCCTTCCCAACACATGTGTCAAATCCCAGTCTCGCCCCCGCTTCAGATTTCACGTGAAAACCTTTCAAACATCTCTTACCTCAATGAGAACTGCGAGCACGGCAAGGCCTTCCGACTGGTCGCTGGCAGCGCTGGCGTTGGGGTACAGGTCTGAGTTGTAATGGACAATGTGCAGCTGGTGCGGGAGAGAAGCTGTCTGTCAGGGGACGAGCGCCTCCTGGGAACCTTTTGCCTGTGCAGGAGACTCGAATCCAGCTGGGAGGACAGGCCCCTATCCCCTCCATGCCTGGGAGCTAGATGAGGTCTCTCAGATCCTCTCCCCCTTCGTCCTTAGTCCTCTCCAGACTGCAAACTCCAAGGCAGACTGGTCTATCCTGTTCACGCATTGCCTCCCCAGGGTCTCATAAGGTTCCTGGGAGGTACCAGGTGCACAAGACGTGAGCGAATGAATGGATGAAGGAAGGAATTCTTATACTAGCCAGGAAAAAGCTTGGGTACCTTGGAGCACTTCTCCATTCTGATTTTTCCTACTTATTCTGGAGTCTAGGGCAAAATGCTTTCATGTGGCTTGTCCAGCCCCAGCCCTGGCTCCTCTGCATTTGATCTGCAGCAGTGGGGGTGGGGCACGAAACCTCTAGCTGTAACTTGATTGTAATTGTATTCAGCACAGGATGTGGATTTACGCCTCGGTTGGAGAAATACCACAGCGAGGCTTTTAAGAAGGTTTTATCAGCCGTATTTTAAGAGGCTACAAAACAAGAATGTTACTTCATGAATATAGACTTTTGTCTTTACAAAATAAAATCCTAAACTCATTTTTTTCAAAGAGGGCCTTACTTGTCATTATTAAGCTAAGGAAAAGAAGTTTGAGAAATCCTGGGTTTACAAGTCTATGTATGAATTAAGACCATTGTTTTGACAAATTCTGACAATGTTTAACCTAATTTTTAATCCTAAAGGTGTCACCTGGCCTTCAAAAAGCCTTATTCATAGATCTGTCTATACAACACATGCATTTTTGTTGATTCTTTGCTCTTGAGACTATGATTGATTGAAGTTTTCTATGTTTCTTTGTTCTTATTCATTTTCCCCCCATCTCATGTGTTCATAAATAGAATTCAAGCATATTTCACTGCACACAGCTTAATGTCCCCACTTTTAACATTTCAAGTGGCTTTTCTAATTTTTAAAAATTATATCACATCATTCCTTCTTTTAGGTGGTCCTCTGTTAAGGACTTCTTCAGGGCACCTGCTTCCCTCTCTTTGCCCTAAAGGACTTACCCTGCCCCATTGCCCACACTGTCTTGGCCTGGCAGTGCTCTGAGAAAAAGATCTGAATTCTGTGTAGATAAAACCCTTGAGGTCCGAGGTCCTAGGTCCTTATTCCTTTTTACTGCTGACCTTTGAGCTTGTGGCCTCTCTGAGCACTCTCTTATTGTGTTCAGATTAAATCAAGAGAAGTGAAGACCAAACCAGGGAATTCGTGGATCAGGGATTGCTTAGCTGAGGGGGTTAAGATAGAGTCTTCTTATATCAACTCCATCCAGAAGAACTGCTGCACTTTTCAGGACTCTTCATAGAGAATCTGCCACTTTAGGCTCACCCTGATATCTTTTCTATAGTATTGGCGTTTATGGTCCATCTTAATCAGACCCTTAGTCTGATGATGTGGCTTAATAGCAAACACCATCACTAGAAATATTTTTGATGTTAATTTTTTTTTTTTTTTGAGACAGAGTTTCACTGTTACCCTGGACAGAGTGCCGTGGCATCACAGCTCACAGCAACCTCAAACTCCTGGGCTTGAGTAATCCTCCTGCCTCAGCCAACTGAGTAGCTGGGACTATAGGTGCTGGACACCACATCTGGCTAGTTTTTCTATTTTTAGTAGAGACAGGGTCTTGCTGTTGCTCAGGCTGGTCTCTGAATTTCTGAGCTCAGGTGATGCACCTGCCTCTGCCTCCCAGAGTGTTAGGATTACAGGTGTGAGCCACCGCATCCAGCCTAGAAATATTTTTTTAAATGCATAAACCCTCTCAACCTATACCCTACCTCCTTCTTTGTATCCCACGGGGGAAGAAGCCTCCGCATTGCAATTAGCCTGGAAGAAACTGCAGTTCTTGAGCTTCAGGAAAGGGCCTGCTCTGAAATAGGTGAGCCTCCGGCTGTGCCATCTTATTTGGCCGGAGTCCCTATGCCTGAAGACTTATAGCTAGACCTTTTGTTAGCCCGAGACATTAAGCAGTTCAGCAGTTATGAACAGAGGAGATGGGTCACGTCCTTGTTTAGTTTGGCTCCCCCGGCTGATCAGTCAGCAGCGTTTGTATCCTTGTACTTCTCCACACCCCCAGTTCAGAGCTGTGGGAGCACAGAAATGGAGCACCCCACCGCCCTCCCCACCTCATCCCATCCTCAGCTCGTACATGAACAATGCTCCGTCCTGCCTCTCACCCTCTCTTGGCATTTTGGTTTGGTCCCTCAGGGCGACACAATACAATGCTGGCCTGTCCTCAGCAAGTCTCTGACCGCCATGACGCCCTGCACCTTATGATGCCAGTCATCCTTTGACTTGTGGCCAGGTAAAAGAATGGCCCTGGACCCATGTTCCCATGTTCCAAAACAAATCCATGCTGAGGGAAAGGAAAGATGGGATGGGAAAGACATATGTAGACAGAATGACATATGAAGAAAGACTAGAGAGTTGGGGGAGCGATGACCCCAGTGGGAGTGAGCAGTGATGAGATCTTTATCTGTGCAGATAGGAGAACGATGTCTAGAAAGGGGGCATCTCGCTTGCCACCCTGGGAGCAAGTAAAAGAGATAGCAGGGTTGCTCAGTAAAAGAGATAGGGACAAACTCAGAATATTCAGGAGAAGAAAGGGACCAGGACACTGCGTCGAGCTGCAGCCTTCTGTACCTGGGACAAGGCCAGAGGCAGGGTGGAGCTAGGAGGCAGCCCGCCCTGGCTCTGATCTTATCTGCTCACCTTCCAGGTGGAGGGGGGACAGGCGAGCACAGCCGGGCAGCCCAGACAGCCTCGGACAGACTGGCCGCCTCACTCACCTCCGCAGCGAAGTGCCTCCCACCGACGGTGTGCTCAGAGCCCTGGGGGTTGTTCGTGTTCCCCCAGTGCAGGTGGAGCTGCGTGGCGCTGTAGCGGGACGGGAGGCCCTGGATGTGCATGCCCGGGAGCAGGTTCAGTTTCACTATGGGGAATGGAGGGGGCAGCCTTCAGAGCCCTGGCCAGGGGCCGCAGCCACAGAGCAGGTAGGCAGGCCACCCCTGCCAGGGCCCACATGG
This sequence comes from Perodicticus potto, assembly GCA_963574655.1. NCBI lineage: Eukaryota > Metazoa > Chordata > Mammalia > Primates > Lorisidae > Perodicticus > Perodicticus potto. The sequence goes on along the minus strand of CAUYRH010162279.1, from coordinate 29,001 downwards.
CAGACAGGTGGATTCAACAAGGTGCAGCACAGAGAGAGAGGCTGACTGAAAGTCAAAAACTTGGGCTCTTTCCCTGGAAATGTCTGTCCCCAGCTATTCCAGTGGCACCAGCACCTTCTTGATTCCCGTTGGAAAATGATGCCAGGAACGCTGACCCTGGACCAATGGATGGATCTTTAGTTCTATTTCCAAGATAGAACTTTTAGTGAGTCACCTTCCAAACTTTATATAGCAACAACCTTTTGTTGTTATATAACAACAAAATCAAAATTAATTTCTATTTATGAAGGTCTTACTATATGCCAGACCCAGACTCCTACATAATCTCAAGTCTTCACAGTTACCTATCAATTCCATTTTCCATATGGAAACTCAAGGAGGTTAAAGTTCTTACATAGAGTCTTATGGCTCATCAGTAGTCAAATCCAGGTCTGTCTGACTCCAAACACTGGGTATCCCTGCCTCCACTGATATCCCTGGGCATCCCTGTCTCCACTGAACAGTGTGGCCCCTTGAATAGTTCATGATGGCCTGAAATTGACTCCAGCGACACAGCTGGACCACAGGGCTCAGGCCCGTCTCCTCCCCCAGCCCGAGAGATGTGTTGCTTCAGAGATAAGCTGCCCAGCAGGCAGGACCACCCCCAGGGCCTCCAGCATCCCTAGGGAGAGCGGTTCGGGCCTCTCTCAACCCTCTAAGGCCCCTGGTGCCACAGTGGAGCCCCCTCCCTACAAGATGGCAAGGCAAACGGGGGAGCCAAGGGAAGCTCAGATACACCCCCCAGACCTCTGAGGTCTCTCCCTCACCTGAATGGCCATTGTTGGTCAGGAGAAACTTCTGGTCGGCAGACACATTGTAGCCTTGGAACTCGAGGGGTGCGAGGCTAGCATCGTATTGGAGGATGTCACTGTGCAGGTCTATCGGGGACTGCAGCAGGCCCCCACATGATGGGTACTTATTAGACCAGCTCTCCTCCCCATCAGGACCTGGAAGGAGAGATTCAAGGTCAAGATTTAGTCAGTTTTCCACAAAGGCTTTTCCCTTACCTTCTAGTTCTGTGTTCAATATAATTACTCCTTTTCTCCTCTTTTCTTCATCCTCAGGGGTAAATCTTCAGGGCCGACAGAATCGGTCCAGCAAACATCACTCACCTGCTCGTGAGTGATGTGGGGGAAGGACCTGAGCAGTCCAGGCCCAAGGTGGAGCCCCTGCAGGCTCTGTTTTATTTTGTTCATCATTCATCATCATTCATAGTTGACACAGCACACACCTTCTCCAAGTGAAGACTTTATTGGCTTTAAGCAACTTAGAATCTGCTTATCGAGCACCTGTTAGGAGCCAGGAATTGCTCTGGGTCTCGGAGCTGCCAGGTTGAACACGGCAGAGCCCCTATGTGCCCCAGCAGGCATTCTAGTGGGGAAGAATGTCATGAATCCCTCCAGAGTGCTCCATGTTGGAAAAAAATAGTGTCTGGCTGATCACAGCTCCACATAGGTCTTTGACTCTGGTGGGTTTACAAGAATGAATCCTCCTGATTGGAAACCCCTGGGGACATTGTCTCTTGACATCCCCATCCATAGTATGTATAGAACTTGGCCTAATAAGGATGCTTACAAAATGTCAGGTATTCGGCTCAGTGCCTATGGCTCAGAAGCTAGGGCACCAGCCACATACACAGGACCCGGCCAGGGCCTGCCAAACAACAATGACAACTACAACCCAAAAATAGCCAGTCGTTGTGGTGGCGCCTGTAGTCCCAGCTACTTGGGAGACTGAGGCAAGAGAATTGCTTAAGCCCAAGAATTTGAGGTTGCTGTGAGCTGTGATGCCACAGCACTCTACTGAGGGTGACATCATGAGACTCTGTCTCAAAAAAAAAAAAAAAGAAAGAAAATGTCAGGTAATTATAGGCCTGGAATCACAGAGCGAAGTATAAGGTATAAGCGGGGGTGGGGGGCGTGTGACAATACTACTAATTATTACAATATAATTGACACCCCATCAGGCAGGAGGAACAGATATTTTGAAAAAGAATCCTCCAGGGCTCAAGCTCCTCGCAAACTGCTAGATAGCAGTCCCTGCTCTGGAGATGAAAATAAACATCCCGTGTTCAGATAAATTCTCCCGCTCCCACAGGGAAAACTCTTTAAAGAATGTAAATCTATGTTTAAAAGATTATCTCCCACTGTAATTAAACAGATTTGCAGAAAAGCAAATCTTCAGAAAAGCAAATCATTGGCATGTTACAGCTTGTTAGGGTAGAGCATGTTGCTCTGCTGCTCTACCAGAGCTGAGGATCAGGTTGTGCCCCCGGGGTCCATTCATAAGGATTTTGACACAGGAAGAGTGTTAACCTGAGCAAAGGGGCAGGAGCACCTCCTCTTCTGGGACTCCTTCCGTGGACAACGGCACTGTTTCACTGGAGTGCAAGTATTCACACTGGCCTCCCAGAGGCCTCCTGAGCCTCTACACCCAGTGCTCTAACTAGGGGACCTCATCTGAGTGTGGAGGTAATACTGAAATAATACTTGGTGCCCACATTCACGTAAAATGCTATGAGGAGTTGGTTGCAGGCTTAGTTTCTCCGGGTCTGCACACACACAGCAGAACCTTACTAATTTTTCCTGCTGTCAACCTTTGGATACGCCTTTTCAGAAATGTTAGAGCATGAAGGGATTTAGGAATCTCCAGTCCAAACTTTCATTTGACAGCAGCTTTCCCACTTGTGCGTGCCAGAGTCTCCTCTGAGCTGTTCTGTTTTTAATTTCAAGGCCTCAAAGACCTGGACTCAGAGATGGTGATTGGGGAAGCCCGGCCTGGAAGATACCAAAACAGGCACCCCAGGGGCAAACTGGAAAGCCACATGGGGGGCAGGAGGGCTACAGTAGAGCCACCATGAGGCTTCACATAAACACCAAGGATTAGGAAAAGGCATCACACAGAGGCGAGACTTTCCAAGTGAGGCTGCTGCCTTTCCTGAGCTCACAATCCTTCCTGGACCCAGAGCCGGGCTTGGGGGAGGGGGCGTGGAAGGAGCCAGGCATGACTGGGAAAACTCAGGAAGTACAGAGATGCAGCAGTGAGACTTCTCCTTACACACATGACCAAGGCAGATTGGGTTAGAAGGACTTTCTTTTCCCAGAGTGGAAGTTCAGAAAAGTTTCATCAAGAGGGCACTTCTGGCACTCTGGGAGGCCAAGGTAGGTAGACTGTCTGAGCTCCCAAGTTCGAGACCAGCCAGAGCCAGAGTGAGACCCCATCTCTAAAAATAGCCAGGCTTTGTAGCAGGTGCCTGTAGTCCCAGCTACCTGGGAGGCTAAGACAAGAGATTAACTTAAACCCAAGAGTTTGAGGTTGCTGTGAGCTATGACACCATGGCACTCTATGGAGGGTGACAAAGCGAGACTCTGTCTCCAAAACAAACAAACAAACAAAAAAAGGGCACTTCAGTGATACCAGAGAAAGAGCTCTGGCCAGTCTTGGTGGCTCACGCCTGTAACTCTGAGAGGCCGGGGCGGGTGGATCACCTGAGCTCATGAGTTCGGAGACCAGCCTGAGCAAGAGTGAGACCCCCGTCCCTAAAAATAGCTAGGGGTCGTGGCAGATGCCTGTAGTCCCAGCTACTCAGGAGGCTGAGGCAAGAGAATCGCTTGAGCACAAGAGTCTGAAGTTGCTGTGAGCAACTCCACAGCGATATTCTACCAGGGGCAACAAAGTGAGACTCTGTCTCAAAAAAACAAACGGCTATGTTAACCAGTTTGATGAAAACATTTCAAATTGCATATAAAACCAGCACATTGTACCCCATGACTGCATTAATGTACACAGCTATGATTTAATAAAAACAAACAAACAAACAAAAAACAGTATCTTTGAAGGCCCAAAGGCACCTTTCCAAAACATTTGGCTCAACGTGCATAGCACAGTGGTCACGGAGCCAGCTACATAAACTGAGGGTGGTGGGTTCAAACCCAGCCCGGGCCAGCTAAACAACAATGATAGCTGCAACAAAAAATAGCTAGCCATTGTGGCGGGCACCTATAGTCCCAGCTACTTGGGAGGCTGAGGTAAGAGAATCGCTTAAGCCCAAGACTATGAGGTTGCTGTGAGCTGTGACAATGGCGTTCTACCCAAGGCGACATAGTGAGACTCCTTCTCAAACCCAAAAAAGAAAGAGCTCCTTGACAACAGGGGACCTCTCATTCTCACCTCTTTGAACCCATGTTGTGAGTAGGGTCACCTGCATAATAGGCATTTAAAAAACATCTTGCCAAAGGATGTGAGACCCAAAAGAACAGAGAGCTTGGGAAAAGGTTATCAGGAGGAATTTTTCCTCTTGGATTTTGCCCTAACTACTCTTTATTGGAGGTTAGGACCAAAGTGGGTATTTGGGGACAGGAAAGACTAAGAACACCAAAGACAATATAGAGTCAGTGCTAGCAAGACCTTTCTTGGGGCTCGGCGCCTGTGGCTCAACAAGCTAAGGGGCCAGCCACATACACCTGAGCTGGCGGGTTCGAATCCAGCCCAGGGCTCCAAACAACAATGATGGCTGCAACCAAAAAATGGCCGGGCGTTGTGGCGGGCACCTGTAGTCCCAGCTACTTGGGAGGCAGAGGCAGGAGACTCGCTTGAGCCCAGGAATTGGAGGTTGCTGTGAGCTGGGATGCCACAGCACTCTATCCAGGGTGACAGCTTGAGGCTCTGTCTCAAAAAAAAAAAAAGACCTTTCTTGGAAAAGCGCATGTATGTTGGAACAGGGCATCCAGAGAAAAAGCTTCCAGCCTCCACCATCCCAACTCTGTGAGCGACTGGAGCAGGTCATGTTCCCTGCTGGAGCCTCCAGTGCTCTTCATGACAATGGGAGGGTTGGACACTATGTTCTGGAATGTTCCTTCTGGCTCTTCAACTCCAGAATGTAGTAAGAATACTAGGACTAAGCACCTTCACCCTTTTTACGAGTTGAGTTTGAATGAGTTGGAGAGGTTACTCATGCTAGGGCAGCTCTAGGCGTGTAATGAGCTGCCCAGTGGGAACCAGCTTTGGGAATGAGGGCACAGGGCACTGGTGCTCCTGGGACTGGCTGGGGAGTGGACAACAGCCTGCATCAGGAACCTGCCTTGGCCTTGGCTGCCATCCCCAGGGGAGCTGGTCCTTGGGCACTAGTCATAAGCCCTTTGGGCAGCAGGTGCTACAAAAGCCTTTTCTACTCCTCTTCCTGCTTCCTCTTCTTAATCATCATCATCCTTATTATATAACTCTAGAGGCTAAGTACGGCAAGAATCGCCCCATTTTATAGGTGACTAATCGAGATTGAGTGATTTGCCCTAAGTTTGACTTTAGCTCGGTAACAGTTACCTTGCTTGGGTCAAGGGTCCTCTGTGTCTTTCTTCAGTATTTACCTAGGAGATTTTCACACCTGTTTCCTTCCTCCCCCACAGTCTCCTTGAGGGTGAGAACGCTGGCTCGTTCTCCCCTGCACGTCCCACACGTCTGCACAGAGCAAGCCCTCACACGCTTGCTGTGCTGGGTTCTCAATACCTGTTTTGTGCTTGTTCCTTTCCAGGGGAGGTGAACCCCTTAATTTCCTCATATATTTTCTCCCCTCAGAAAAGAGAAGAAACATGGCATCGCTGGCTGAGGTTCCAAATGCACTCTTCTAGCTTCCTACTTTCCAGTTTACCCGCAAGAATGGGGTCTGTTTGGGGCCACTCGTTGGAAAAGAAATCTGGTTTCTGCCCTGAAGCCTGGAGATGGTCTGCCAAGGACATGGCTTCAGAGAAGCTCACAGGACCCTCCCCCAGCAGGTGATGGCTGGCGTCCCCTCTTGCACAGTTGGGGACAAGGTCAGAGCACCTTCTGTCTTTGTGATGTGTGTGAGAAAGAAGAGCCACAGGGGTGGCACTAGAATAACCAATGTCAGGGGTGACAGCAGTGGGCTCCTTTCTGTCCCCGCAGTCTCTGTCTGGGTGGGGTGTGACTTGTGGCCACAAAGCACTGGCCCCATGCTTTGTTCAAAATTTTACATAAAAGACAAACCCGGGATGCAATTTTTCAACTCATTCTTGGCTTTCACACTCATGCCAAGTGCACCGGTGTCAGAAAACCTCTGTTGGGAGTGATTTTTTTCAAATAAGCATTTGTTTCCAGCTACCATAAAAATTTGCCTTCACTCTCCTGAGTTTCGACTTTGCCTCTTTTGGTGGCTGGATTCCTCCCATGCTCGTAACAAAGGCGATCACATGTCTCTCACAGTTTGTTTTTCCAAATGAAATCAAGGCATTATTTCTTTCCAGTCCATGAATTTTCCTGCTCTAGGCAAAACAGAACTGGACAGAATTCCTGTTTTGAAATGTAACAAGAGATTATTGTTACAAAGCTCAAAATGTCTCTCGTGATATTTGATTGAGAATTATGAGGTCTGGGGTGCAGGACCTGCATTATCCAAGGACCAGAATTCTTTTATGTAAAATTTTGAACATACGCAATAGAAGAGAGAGAGAAATGAACCCCACATCACCCAGTTTTGATTGTTTACAATTCACAACCAGTCCTGCTTCATAGACCATGCCCACTCTCTCCCCACGTCTACCTAGATAACTTGGAAAAACAAATCCAGATATCTTCCAACTGTACGTATTTCAAGATGTGTCTCTAATACTCTTAAAACCACAATTATCACACCTAAAAAGCCAACAATCCCTTAATATTATCAAATCCAGTTAGAATTCCATATTTTCCAAATAGGTTACAACTTTTTTGTTTATCTTTTTAAGACAGATCCTTACTCTGCTGCCCTTGGTAAAGTGCGAAGGCATCTTCATAGCTCACAGCAACTTCTTCAAACTCTTGGGCTTAAGCAATCCTCTTGCCTCAGCCTTCCCAGTAGCTGGGACAGGCATGCACCATCATGCCTGGCTACTTTTTTTAGTAAAGCAGAGGGAGTTGGGTGTTGGGGGTGTCTTTATCTTGCTCAGGCTGGTCTTCAACTCCTGAGTTCAAGGGATGCTCCTGTCTCAGCCTCCAAGGGTGCTAGGATTACAGGTGTGGGCCACAGTGCCTGGCCCAATGTTTCAGTTTTTCAGTGGTTTCGAGATTCAGGATTTAAACAAGGTCCACATATTGAAATTAGCTGATCTAGGTTACAGGTTGATGACTGGATGCCTCATCAGAGAACAACTGAGCTTAAAACCTCACAGCCAGCTTGGTTCCATCCTTCACCCTCAGTGGGTCATAGAGTCCCAAGTTTCCATCACAACCACCACCTCCACCCCGGGTTCAACACTTGACACATCACACAAGGAACCAGCCTCAGCCTTTCTTGTTACACCACCAGACTGGCTCTCCTACTGTAACGAAACCCCTCTCCCAGTAACCTGGCTTGGCTGGCACAACCCCACCACCTGTCCATACGCTCCCATTCTCCCTGATGTGCCCTGTCCCACCAAAACGAGACAAAGCAGAACCCACTGATTTTCCATGGCCCCCCAAGTGCCACAACCTGTTAAGGTCTTGAAAGGTCCTCACCCTCTCCCTGCCCACCACATGGTCAGGTGGGCTCCCCATCCTCAGAACAGGCTATCCCCAAGTGTTCTCATGCTAAATCTATTTAAATGCCGCCTTTTGTCCACACCTTTCCAAATCTCATCCACTCTTCCGAGTCCAGCCCAATCCTCCCAAAGCTGCTCCAGGGTTTCCTCCTCTCTGGTCACACTTCTTGGCCGGCCTCCTCCGGGTTCACACGACAGCACAGGGACGTGAAGCATCATTTGCCCATCTCGCCTGTGACTTTGAGCCCCAGACCAGCAATTATACCTGTTCCACGCTAGCACTCCATCTACAATTTTCGAAGACCCTTGGATGACTAGAATTTCTTGTCACATCTCTCTTTCATGTCTGAACACATTAGTGGCATTTAATAAGCACTTAAGGAATTGATTTAGGGGGAGTTCCTTAAGTCCATTTCAAAACTTTCACCATAAACTGATGAGAAAAGCTGGCGTGTAGAGGCGAGAGGAAGATGAGGGTGATGAGAAGGGTTTTGTTCTTTAATGCCGAGACTTGAGCTAACCTCTGTACAGATGGCAAAGGAGAGTAGAGAGGGAAGGTCGGATACAGAAGAAAGAGGAGCTCATTAATGGAGTGTAGCCCTGGGAAGACAGCGAGGAAGAGGGTGGGAGCAGCCAGCAGATGTCAAAATCAATTCTGGGCTAAAGGAGGCACTCAAATGTTTGCTGAATGGCACAGAGCAGTACCCTGCCACCTTTCTGAAAGAAAATCCACATAGTGAAAAACCCAACCAGAAATCTGGCACTCAGCAGCCCTGCCACAGTCATCAGAGAGAAGAATCTGCTGTGGGAAGATGGCAACCTCGATTTCTCCCATTCTGACAGCTGTGCAGCCAAAGTTCACCACTGAGCCTAGAAAAGCTGATATGATTTCTTAAAATGCACTAATGTTTGGCTATTTTCTTAATGCACAATATGTTTTATTTTAAAATTTAATTACAGAAAATTTCAAAGCAGGCGCAAAAGCAAAGAGTACAGTATAATGGCCCCACGTACCCATCTTTCCGTGACTAGTCTAGCTTCGCCTATTCCCCTGCCCTGGATTACTTAGAAGAAAATCTATTCATGTTTATACATCACTAAAGGTACGGACTCTTTCAAAATATTCATAATACCATTTTCACATCTAAAGACTGTTAACAATAATTCCCTAATGTCATCCAATATTAATGACTGCTCAAATTTCCCTGATTGTCTCATAAATCTATTTTAACTGTTTGTTTGAATCAGGGTCCAAATAAGGTCCATGTATTGTGACTGGTAGAAAAGGTATTTCTTTTTATCTAATGGTTCCCCTTTTATCTCTCTCCAACACAGGTGTACTTAGCCAGCACATGTATACATGAACAGACTCAGAATTGCCTGGGGCAAATAATTTATGGATGTCATTGAAGGGTAATTTTATTTGTTGTATAACCCGTTTGCAGACATGGTATAGAAGTAAAAGAAAATTATAGGTTAAGTAATTACTTATATAGTGGTACATACATTATAGCATGTAATAGTAAAAGCATGTAGAGTTCCTTAGAAGACAAGAAGTGTGGAATTACTAGGACAATGTGATTTCTGTTTCTCAGACTCTGCATCTTATGTGCTCCAGGATAATAAAAATTGTAATGAAAGTAAATATCTTTGGTGATGTGGACTAGCTCTAACAGTCTAGATCACTGCTGCCAACAAAAATGTGTATTCATGGTTGTCCCATTTTTGTGGTTGGTCTTTAGGGGCCTTTTTAAGTTGGCCCCTCAGATCTCTTTGCCGCATGACATTTTCTGGGGGGTCGCACTCCGGATTGGACTCTCCTCTGTGTCTGTGTGGATGTGTAGGACAGGCAGTTGCCTGGGGAGCCCTCGCTGGACCACTGCTTCCAGCCAGGTCTCTCTGGGCTGGCTACCAACATGCAAACAGATCAAAACTTGCCCCAACAGATGAAACTGTAATGGCAAGATTTGCACATTTTACATAGTAACACACTTTTTTCCAACCAATAGTCAAAATTTCAGCACAATAAAAGCTTTTGTTTAATCCTTCCAAGTTTTCTTCGCAAGGAAGTCTTACTGAAGTAAAAAGGGACCAAGTCCTGGCATGTCTATGTATATGACCCTTATCAAAGATTGTGCACCAAATTTAAGTACCCATATAATAGACCAGATTACATTTGCAATAACCACAAGTATTCAAATGTTGAATGATGGAGGAAAGTCTCTAAATGTTCTCTTGCTTGGAGTACTATTTAATTTTGAAGTTAATGTGTTCATTTCTTCAACCAATATGCCTTGCATGTGTCAGGCTAAAGATATTATGGAGAATAAAACAATTCTAGTCTCCATCCTTGTAGATCTCACATTCCAGTGTGAGAGACTGATCATACATTACAAGTAAGTAAACCAATACACAAATAAAATAATTGCAGTCCACAATCAGTGGAATTAAGCAAGCATTTGACAGGGATGCCTGCTGACTGATGGATACAGGCAGGCTTCCTGGAGGAGGTGCCGTTAAAGTTGAGATTGAAAGGATGGGTGGAACCAACCGTGAGCAAAACCTGAGGAATGGCATTCTAGATGGAGGCCCCTGCATGCTCAGAGGCCCTGCTGCAGCAGGGAGCTGATGTATTTTAGGTGTATGTGATTGACTGAGGAAGAACCTGGTAACAGTCTGGCTTCCCCTCACCAGGACTGGGCCCTCCGCCATGCCAAGGCTGAGTGAGAATCATCTGACACTTGCTTGTGGGTATCCCTCCATCAGTTAGAAAGGTCTTCTTGCCAGTGGGGTGGCCTCCACCTCTCTCTGGGGTGATCCATCAGTCCTGGTCCTGTGGGCACAGCCACGGAGAACACGGCTAAGTCACAAGGACCCTACTCAGAGGGGAAGACATCTTTTATGTCCTGTGTAAATCTATTTCGGAACCTCATATCCTCAGAATGGTGTTTGGATATAAAAGCTGCATTTTAAAACCACATTTAAAATACTTTTCTAGCTCCTGCAGTTGACTTCTGACCTTGATTAAAAGATATATGTCTCCTCATATAAATCCTGCAAGTTCGGCCAGTCAGTAGTATGGAGTTTCCAGTGTCTATGTTGGCCAGATTCGGAACCCCCCAAGCAGAAGGCCACAATCTGCTGGACTCTGCCTGTTTCCTGCCCGGGCAGTGGAGAGGCATAGCCATAAAGCCCAAGATCCTGCCCAGAAGGAAAGGAGGCCAGCAGAGGTATGGGTTAATAATTGACAATGAGGTCTTATGATTTTATTATGTATAAACAGAGGGCAAGGAATCAAATGTCATCGAAACATTTCCTTTGGTAATTTACCAATGAATCAGAGATGGGCCCAGGACCGTGAGCAAGGGCCAGAGGGTTAGGGTTACCTATGACTTACAAAGTTTGAAGTTGTCATAGTAGGCTCACTCTTTCCCTCCAGAATTTTATATTATAGACCAATATAAAAAGGTAAGTTTTATGAATATACTTTAGTACATACTTTATGTCAAGCTTTTTATTATTTCAATTTTTGTTTGGGTCAGCTTGAGAAGGAGGTTGGTAAAATCCCTACAAACCCTTTTCTGGCATCATTTCTGGTCCAGCTGTGCCCTTAGGGGCCAGTAGTACTAGAGCTGGGAAGGGGTGAATAAGGCTGGGCCTGCCTGCTCAGCTCTCTGCCAGTCCCCGGAAGTCCTTCCCCTCCACCCTGCCAATAACACTGCTCCAATATTGCTGGGCAGGAGTTCAAGGTGGATCAGAAAGGCTCAATGGTTATTTACACACTGGTGTCAAGGCCACTGTCAGGTTCCTTCCGGAGGGAAGGTTTTTTTTTTTTCTCCTGAGACAGAGTCTCACTATGTCACCTTCAGTAGAGTGATGTGGCATCACAGCTCACAGCAACCTCCAACTCTTGGGCTGAAGAGATTCTCTTGCCTCAGCCTCCCAAGTAGCTGGGACTACAGGGGCCTGCCACAACATCCAACTATTTTTGTTGTTGTTGTAGTTGTCATTGTTGTTTGGCCAACCTTGGTGCATGTGGCTGGCGCTGTAACCACTGTGCTATGGGCGCCAAGCCATGGAGGGAAGGTTTTTATAGGGAGAAAGGTGGGGTTTCCAGGATACTAAACATAAATGGGTAACTGTGGACAAGCTCTGCCCACTTCTCTGGACTTCTCTGTGCCTGCTCCCTTCTTATTCTAGCAGTGCCAAGATGTCTGAATTCTGCAGACACACTTAGCTGCTTCACATCTCCCTGAAACACCCTCTCACCCCTAGGGCAGGACAAAGAGTTTCCCTTTCCTCTCTGCTCCCATTGAGACCTTTGCATTTCCCTTTCCTTGGAGCACCTTAGCAAAATAATATTTTATGTCCTCCTACCCCAGTAGTCTAGTTGTTCTCAAAGTGTGGTCCTAGACAAGCATCATTGTCATCATCCTGGAGGAACTTGTTAGAAATGCAGATTCTCCAGGCTGGGCAGTGGCTCATGCCTGTAATCCCAGCACTCAGGTAGGCCAAGGTGGGTGGGTTGAGCTCAAGAGTTCTAGACCAGCCTGAGCAAGAGGGAGACCCTGTCTCTAAAAATAGCTGGGTGTTGTGGTGGGCGCCTACAGCCTCAGCTACCCGAGAGGCTGAGGTGAGACACTCTGCAGACGCCTGTTCAAGAAGCCAGGTGACGCTGCTGCTCGCTGTGGGCTGAGAACCTGTGCCCTAGACTGTCACCTTGCCTCATCAATCTGTGTCTCACTGACTCGTACCCAGACCCTGACACACTGAAGAGCTCGACAAATGCTTCTAGATTCCAGGACTACACCAACCAAGCACTAACAAGTTAAACAAGCTGCTGAGGTGCTAACAGCCTAACCCCAGGGCCTGAGTCACCCTGTCACCATGTCATTTTCTTGGATCTTCTTTAACTCCTTGACAAAAGAATCCTGCTAAATGTGAAAATGCTAAGTCCACAGCAAAGCCCTGTAGCCACAGGGCTTGCCAGACATCCTGCTCTATCCTTAAAAACAGCATTCAAAATAGGGAGCTCCAGACCCAGGCAAGGAGCAACCACCTCTGAATAGAAAGGACCACAGAGTCATCTTTTTAAAGCAGTTACATGTGTAACATTTACATAATTAAATACGGTGCTTGATGCGATTTTTATTCAGCATCAACTATCAGAAACACAACTTTCTTTTCCAACCCTGTTTTCGTGGTTCATGTCATTTACTTAATCTTTCGTAAACTGTAATAAAATACAGAGAGTGCCAAAAAATGTATACACATTTTAAGAAAGAAAAAAACTGTATTAAATTTATAATACTCAAGTCATGTAATTACAAGAGGTGCTCAATGTGACTTGTATTCATCTTTTATTATTGATATGTAATTGAGTATTATAATTTTAATAGCTTTTTACTTTATTAAACTGTATATATATGTATAGGCACTCTCTATATATACAGTACAAGTGAACTTTTTTATTTTTATTTTTTTTAGAGAAAGAGTTTCACCCCGGGTAGAGTGCTGTGGCGTCACACAGCTCACAGCAACCTCCACCTGCTGGGCTTAGGCGATTCCCTTGCCTCAGCCTCCCGAGTAGCTGGGACCACAGGTGCCTACCACTACACCCGGCTATTTTTTTTTTGCAGTTTTTGGCCGGGGCTGGGTTTGAACCCGCCACCTCTGGCAAATGGGGCCGGCGCCCTACTCCTTTGAGCCACAGGCACCGCCCCAACACCTGGCTATTTTTTGTTGGAGTTTGGCTGGGGCCGGGTTTGAACCCGCCACCCACGGTATATAGGGCTGGCGCTCTACTCACTGAGCCATAGGCACTGCCCACAAGTGAACTTTTTTATCATCCTAAATATGCATCATTGTTGGAAATAGTTTCTCAATAAGGTAAACATAGAATTATCATATGATCCAGCAATTCTACTCCTAGGTCTATACCCAAAAGAATCAAAAGCAGGGGCTCAGTGCCCGTAGCACAATGGTTACAGCGCTGGCCACATGCACCGAGGCTGGCGGGTTCAAACCTGGCCCAGGGCCAACTAAACAATGACAACTGAAACAAAAAAATAGCAGGGTGTTGTGGTAGTGCCTGTAAGTCCCAGCTACTTGGGAGGCTGTGGTAAGAGAATCGCTTCAGCCCAAGAGTTTGAGGTTGCTGTGAGCTGTGACACCATGGCACTCTACTGAGGGTGACATAATGAGACTCTGTCTCAAAAAAAAAAAGAATCACGAGCAGGAACTCAGAGAGCTATGTAATACTTGCAGACCCATGTTCAGGGAAGCATTATTTATAATAGCCAAAATGACCCGTGTCTATCAACAGATGAATGGATAAACAATATGTGGTATAGACATACACTAGAACATTATTCAGCATAAAAAGGCTCATCTCATCTGAATGTACAATTTCCTTTCCAAGAATCTAACCCACCAGAAGCTTAAGGAGAACTGGGATAGGGCTTTATATGCTCACAACACCCACTATAGAAACAAACTCATGACAGGTGCTCAGGAAACACTCACTGGCTTTCTGAAGTTTACTTGGTCTGGATTGAGAATAGTGGTTGTCAGACTTGACTGCACATCAGAATCTCCTGGAGGGCTTGCTAAAAACTCTGATTTCTAGGCTCCACCCTCAAGAGTTTCTGATTCAGTACTTTTGGGATGGAGCCCCCAGACCTTTTTTTTTTTTTTTTTGAGACAGGATCTCACTCTATTTCCTGGGCTAGAGTGCAGTGGCATCATCATAGCTCACTGCAGCCTTGAACTCCTGGACTCAAGCCATCCTCCTGCCTCTGCCTCGAGTAGCTGAAGCTATAGGCTCACCCCTGACTGATTTTTCTATTCTTTTGTAGAAACAGGCTATGTTGTTCAGGCTGATCTCAAACTCCTGGCTTCAAGCTATCCTCCCTCCTCGGCCTCCCAAAACACTGGGGTTGCAGGTTGTGAGCCACTGTGCCCGTCTAGTCTCCATTCTAAAAAGATCCCAGGCGATGCTGATGTGCTGGGCTGCCAGCCACACTTTGAGAACCACTGGGCTAGAGCAGTATTTCTCAACCATGGCCAAGAACCATCTCAGAGATTCCAGTGATTCCAGAAAAGTTCTCTGAGAACTTCTAACTTTGTACCTGGCCCCTAAACTCTTTTAATTGAGAAGAGGCCAATTAAAAGCTGCCCAGGTGATCCCAATATTCAAAGTAGAGAAGTGCTGCAGCCTTTTGCTCTCTGGGTGTCAGGGCAAAGTTGCTTTTTTTCAATTAATTTTTTTTTTTTTTTGCAGTTTTTGGCCAGGGCCGGGTTTGAACCCACCACCTCCGGTATATGGGGCCGGCACCCTACTCCTTTGAGCCACAGGCGCCGCCCAATTAATTTTTTATTGTGGTGAAATACACATACTATAAAATATGTTAGAGACATTTAGTGTATTCACAATGTTGTGCAAGCATGACCCCTGTTTAGTTCCAGAATATTTCCATGACCCAAAAGGAAACCCCATACCTAAGAAGTCACTTCCCATTGTCCCTCCCTCGTTCCCTGCCCCTGGTAACCACTAGCCTACTTTCTGTCTGCATGGATCTGTCTCTTCTGGATAATTCCTATTTCACATACACAGCAGCACACAATACATGATCTTCTGTGGGGCTGCTTTCAGTTGGTACCTCTTCAAGATTCACCCACGTTGGAGCACAGATCAGAACTTCATTCTTTTGTAGGACTGAAAAATTCCCAGTCTATGACTATGCCACTATTTGGTTATTCATTCGTAGGATTGCATTTTATTGTAGTTTAAATATTTGACTCTGCTAAATTGCTATGGATTCTCTTGTATAAAATAGTCATTGACTGAAATAAAACAACGTTATTTCTCTCCCATTGGCTTTTAGAAAATAAGCTGTGGATAGAAGGAGCAGGTGGCCAGCAGGAAAGAAAGAGGCAGAAAATACAGCATGGTTTTCAGGAAGCCAGGGCCTGGGTCAAGCTCCTGAGTGAAAAGGGAAAATTTCAAATGATCATGACCGTAAAGGCCTGTAGTGATTTCCCTGGCTCTGAGAGGAAACCGGTGGGAGAATGAACACTGTGGACAGAGACTGGAGACTCGGAAATGTCACAGGTGCTTTCACGGTGGGTCACCTGTCTCCCTGGGCTGACAACACTGCTGGCTCCTCCTCCCCTCACTGCCTTCCCAGCACCCATCCTCATTCAGAGTGTGTGGCTGTGAGTGAGAAGTCATGACTAGATTTGGTGTGTAGACAGGAGGTCAGGGAAAATCTGGATATCTAAATTGAATGTGACCTTGAACTAACTATCAGCTGGGCATTTTAAAAGAATTGTCAAGGTGCATTCGGGTCTAGTCTTCACATCCCAGTCAGATCTCACTGCTCTGTGTCCTGACTTCCACACCCTGAAATCAGACATGGCTGGAAGGGAGTCAGATAGGCAGACAAATAATTTTTTTAATTTTGAGACAGAGTCTCACTCTGTCACCCTGGGTAGAGAGAACCTCAAACTCTTGGCCTCAAGCAATCCTCCCACCTCAGACTCCCAAGTAGCTGGGACTACAGGTGCACGCCATGATGCCTAGCCACAAATAATTTTTTTGTAAGTAACCAAACTCACCAACGTTTCTTCCCCCGCCCTCCCTGCAGAGCTCCTTCCAAGGTCTCTCCAGGTGGTGCTATCTCCTCCCACACCAAAAACCTGAGACTCACAATCGACTCTTTCCTCTCCTTCAGCCCCCACTTCCAGGCATCTGATACCTAACAGTTTTACCTTTTAGGTGGCTTTTTTTTTTTTTTTTTTTTTGGAGACAGAGCCTCAAGCTGTCGCCCTGAGTAGAATGCCATGGCATCACAGCTCACAGCAACCCCCAATTCCTGGGCTCAAGTGATTCTCCTGCTTCCTCCTCCCAAGTAGCTGGGACCTCAGGCGCCCACCACAACACCGGCTATTTTTTGGTTGTAGCCATCATTGTTGTTTGACGGGCCCGGGCTGGATTCGAACCTGCCAGCTCAGGTGTATGTGGCTGGCACCTTAGCCGCTTGAGCCACAGGCGCCGAGCTTTAGGTGACTTTTTAAAAAACTTGTTTATCTCAAAAACTAATTTAAATGTATAGAATATTTATAATAATAGCACAATGAATTCCCATATACTCTTCACCTAGAATCACCTGAATATTTTGCCACACGTGTGCCTTCTCTCTCTCCCTCTTTCTCTCTACATGTAATGATGTTGTTATTATTTCTAAACTATTTGGGAGAAAGCTACAGACATCATGCCCTGTCATACTTAAATACTTCAATGTGTATCTCTGGAGAACAAGGATACTTTCTAACATAACCACGACATAATTACCAAAGTCAGGAAATTTAACAATAATACCATTGTCAAATACGTAATCAATATTCAAATTTATATACCCAGTCTCAAAAGATCTTCCCCCAAACTGCTTATTATTTATAAAGGGGGAAATGGCAACATTAATATAAAGAAACCTATCAGACATCATCTTAACCAAACCCCGTGATCAAAATTGTCACCAATAACAAGACAACGGACGTCATGTGGCTCCTGGTGTGATGCACCATGAAGGACATGACACTATTTCTGGTTATTCACGCTGAAACATACACTCTAATTCTCATCAGGAAACACCCCTAGAATAACCCAAACCAAGGGACGTTCTGTATATGCTATAAAGCTACAAGGTCTATGTGCTTCAGAAATGTCAAGTACATGAAAGGTCTATCTAAAGAGATAGCACAGGCTCGGCACCTGTAGCTCAAGCAGCTAAGGCGTCAGCCACATACACCAGAGCTGGCGGGTTT
Organism: Perodicticus potto; assembly: GCA_963574655.1. NCBI lineage: Eukaryota > Metazoa > Chordata > Mammalia > Primates > Lorisidae > Perodicticus > Perodicticus potto. The sequence continues at coordinate 11,623 of CAUYRH010162279.1, read as the reverse complement.
GAATCCGGCCTGGGCCTGCCAAATAACAATGACAACTACAACCAAAAAATAGCCGGGCGTTGTGGTAGGCGCCTGTAGTCCCAGCTACTTGGGAGGCTGAGGCAAGAGAATCGCTTAAACCCAGGAGTTGGAGGTTGCTATGAGCTGTAATGCCACGGCACTCTACCCAGGGCAATAGCTTGAAACTCTGTCTCAAAAAATAAAATAAAATAAATAAAGAGATACCACAAATATATATAGTAGGTTATCAAGATTGAGTCCTGGATCAGAAAAAATACTATCAATGATAGTGTGAAGTTTGTCTTAAACTTGGTCTTTTTTCCCCCAGCACAGCCCTTATTCAGACCCATAGCTCCATTGCTTCTTGGCTTTGTTCATCCAAGTTCACCCTCCAACCCTTTACTCTCCACGCTAATGCACACCAGATCAGACTGCTCTTTGCTGAAAGTTTTTAAGTGGCTCCTTGGGCCTCCAGGACAAATCTAGAACTCTGTAGCGCAGCATACACAACCTTCGTCATCACCTCCACCTCTCCAGGCTTTGCTTTCCCCGTTAACCACCTTTCAAAAACTGTAGAGGGGAGATTTTATCCCATACGTCTAACAAGTTAGTCTGCCACAGTTTCATGGATACTAACAGAAAACACAAGACTCCTGGATCAGGGACAAAGGATAGTTTAATACTCATAACAGTTGCCAGAGTAACATTTAAGTCCCTACAAAGGTTTTGAGACATTGTTTTATGGTCCATTATTTCACTTCCAAGAAACACAGCCGACAGTGTTCTTTCTATTCACCCATATAAGTTTCAATTTGATCTGGTTGTTTGTGTTGCTGGGGGCTTCCTTTGTTTCCATTCAAGTGGATTTTATGTTTCTTGATTTTTGTGTATTTCAAAACTTTTTTTTCTTTGAGCCAGAGCCTTAAGCTGTCACCCTGGATAGAGTGCTGTGGCATCACAGCTCACAGCAACCTCCAATTCCTGGGCTCAAGAGAGTCTCCTGCCTCTGCCTCCCAAGTAGCTGGGACTACAGGCACCCCCCACAATGTCTGGCCATTTTCTTTGGTTGCAGCCGTCATTGTTGTTTGGCAGGCCTGGGCTGGATTTGAACCCGCGAGCTCAGGTGTATGTGGCTGGCGCCTTAGCCTGTTGAGCCACAGGAGCTGAGCCTTTTAAAACTTTCATAATGACCCTCTTACCAGTTTCCCAAGCACCAATTCCACAGAAGGACATAATGAGGGCCAGGTGACACCAGCAGGAGCAATCTGATCAGCATCATGGCTGAGGAACTCAAAGTTTAGGAAACTTTAATCTTTCAAAGAGGGTGGCTAACAAATCTGCCAAACATTTGCCCCTGAAGGAGACATTATCTTTATTATATTGACAGCAAACAAATCTGCTCTTTGCCCTGGAGGGACAAAGATACTATCACTATCACTATCACCCAAGGCTGTTTGCTATATAAACATTCTTGAAAAATGAGTGGGAGTAAAAGCTGCCAGTGTCTCTGCTCACAGAAGTGCTGAAACTTGAGAGACCCAGGGAAAACTGTCTCCCAGCACCGCAATGCAAATACTAGGCTGCTGCCATCTGATTCTCTAACTGCACCACATGCTGTCACCTGATTTTGAGGTCCTTTGTCACTTGTGATGGGGTACTATCCTTTATCACTAAAAGATACCATCCAGGCACATAAATAAACACTTTCCTTGTCCTGCTAGCTCCTTTGTCTTTCAAGAATTAGCTTCTTAGTAAAGTATCTCAGGAATGGAAAAAAATATATCCAATGTACTCAGTACTACTGTGAAACCAATTTATAATTACTCACACTTGCATATGAAAAATGAAACACAACTATAGCCTAGGATAAAGGAGGGAAAGGAAGAGAGAGGGGAAGGGAGGAGGGTGGGTTAATAAAGGGAGGGTTAGTAGGGGGACCACACCTATGGAGCATATTGCAAATACAAGTTGGATCTATCAGGTGTAGAACACAAATATCTTAAAGCTGTAATTGGGTAAATGAGGTGAAGGCTATGTTGGTTAGTAGGATGTTATTTGTACAAATAATCAGCACAATGAATCCCATAATGGCATAAATGTATTCATCTATGTACAAATGACTTAATAAAAAAAAAAAAAAGAAAAGAGTTAGCTTCTCAGCCAGGCCTTTCAAATTGAGGTTACTAATCCCCCTCTGTGTCCCACACCACCACACATTATCATAGCACTTAATTTGTTCCACTGTAGTCCCTTGTCCACATGTGCACACATCTGCTGTGAGCCGATGTGCTCCCAGACTGGTTGAAAAAATAAGCAGATCAATGAATAAACTATTATTTTAAAACTGCCGACATAGAAACAATTAGCTGGGTGTCATGGCAGGCGCCTGTAGTCTCAGCTACTCTGGAGGCGAGGCAGGAGGGTAGCTTGAACCCAGGAGTTTGAAGTTGCTATGAGCGAGACTGATGCCACTCTAACCTGGACTCTGTCTCAAAAAATAAATAAATAAAAATGAAAAACAAACAAAAGCTGCCAAAGGTCATCCTGCCTGTAAGTAGCAAGGCTGAACTCTGAGTCTTCCTGTCACCTGAGGTAGAGTCAGATGTAAAATTGATGAAGCTAGAAAGCTGGCGTGGGGTCATGGGCAAGAATATTCATAAGCATTTTCCACATTCTGGGGGAGGCTCGCCCTGTGGCCTGGGAGGCAGCATGCTGGTAAGCCTTCTTAGCTTCACAGACACAGGCTGGGCTGCTCAGCACTCTGCTAATGATCCAGTGACATGCTGGATGTAAACTTAGCAGGTCAGTGCCCTTGCAGAGAACACTGTTTTCCTAAATACAATTTAAGCTGTCCTACATGAGATTGTTGTTGCCCCAGGTGTGATGTCATTTTAGACTAAGCTAGTGCTTTTTCAAATGGGATGATTTTTCCCCTCAGGGGACATGGGCAATGTGTGAAGACATTCCACATTGTCACAACTCTAATGGAACATTAAGCAATGCGGAGGACAGACCCTACCATCCTTGAAGGAATGGGGAGCGTTCATGGTCAGTCATCCTCTTGTTGCAAACAAGAGGACTAGGAGCCTGGTCTGGGGGAAGGGAGACATAGGCAGGAGGGACCTCAGTCCTCCGGAGCAAGGCAAGGACCACAGCAGGACTGCACTGCCTCCTGCCATTGGAGAAGGCGGGGTAGGATCATTGCCCTCGGGGGTACTGAAGGTAGCAAGGGTGAGCTCTGAACTAATGTGTCTGTTCTGGATTCTCCCTTTAGGTTGCAATTGTCTTGTTCAGGTTGCAGGACTTTGATCAAACTTTGTTAAACTCCAAGACCTGGTGGGTTTTTTTTTTTTTTTCCTAAGCTACCATTTAATGCCAGGCATCGATCCATATCAGGGATTGCTAACTTATTCTGCAAAGACACTAAATTTTTCAGGCCTCTTGGGCTATATGCATATAGTCTCTGTCACTACCACCCAATTCTGCTGTTACAGTGCAAAAGGGACCACAGAGAGTACGCAAACAAATGCGCATAGATGTGTTCCAATGAAATTTCTCTTATAAAAGACAGGTAACGGTCTGGATTCGGCCCACAGGCCGTAGTTTACCAGTTCCCATCCTGTATGTCCTGCATGCTTCAGTGACTTCAATCTGCAACAATCCTATGACACAGGGACCACACTCCCATTTAATATGTGAGGTAATTGGGGCAGATGCCTTGTAACTGACTAATATGCCAGAAGTCACCCTGCCTGTGAGTAGCAAGGCTGAGCTCTGAATCATAGCCATTCACATTCTCCATTACAGCAGCCTCTCCATGCTCTTGGGGAGTCTGGAGCCTGGGCAGGGCAGTGGCTGGTGGTGGCAAGAGGTGATCAGCAGACAAGCTCTGTACATGGTCCAGAGCTGCAGGTAAGAAGCTGCAATGGAGGGTCTGTGACTTTGTAAACACTCCCTAGGGACTCTGGGAATAACCAAAAGAGGGGATCTGATAAAAGACGGCAACTTCCTACAGTTCTCCAGATGAAGCCTGAACTAAAGTGAAGGCCCCTGAACTTTGACCTGATGTTGACTCAGTATTCCACTGAGCAGCTTCCACAATGAAGAAGTCCTTTCTGAAGTCCTATCTGATGTCTGAGACAGCACTCTGGCTGTTATTTAAAATCTGCCTTATAGTTAGAAAACTTGATTTTTGAGGGTTCTTCTCATATCTGAAGACCTTCATCCGGGCTACTTCTGTTTCTTTTTGAGAGTCAGGAAGAGCAGTGGGAAGGGCTTGGGAGCCACCTGACCAAGCTGCCCACCACAGCTCTGCCACCCACCAGCTGTGTGACCTTGGGCATGTTTCTTAGAGTCTCTGGACTTCACTTACAGACTGGAAGTGGCAATACCCAAGTAGCTGCCACCAGGAATCAACAACGTAGCGCAGGAGTGGTGCCTGGACTCCGCTGTAGACTCCCACATGCTGATTCTCAGGCCCGTCTGTGCGGAACAGTCTGGATTTTTCCACTTAGGGGCTGGTTTCCAACGTTTCAGAGCATGTCCTCCCTTTCACTTCACTGAAAATAAATCTAGGGTTCCCCGTGTGTCTCCATTTACTTCTAATAAGATATGCATAGGTGATGTGGCGTCTTGTTTCAGATTGCTTTCACCTCTGAAATCCTAGCATTCCAGATCAAGTGTCACCTTCTCCCTAGTGCCCTCCCTGACTCTCAGAGCTTATAAAAAAAAGCCATCCTTTCTCCCAAATGTCTCCCAAGCACCTCTCCAGGCTGGGCTATGTGCCTCTGTGTGCCTGTGGAGAGGCCGCACACTGCACGCTTACTCCTTCCTCCTAGATAGTTACGCCCTCCCTTCTTGAGAGCAGCGTGGCTCCCTGTTCACCTCTTGTTCACCCAGAGAACCTGCTCCACCTGCAGCAGGCTGGAGCTCAAAGATCAGCATTGTGGGGAAAAATTCGGCAGTGACAATCTGACAAATTAGCCTTTGAAGAAAAGCAAATAGAATGGTTATTAAGCCAAGAAGTATCCATGCTTGATGGGGCAGTTATGTGGAAGGAAGCATTCAATTCCTGCAGTTCAGTCTTTCTCCAGCATAACACGGTGTCTGACCAGACGTCCCCACACCCACAGTCCTGCTGTCTGATGGCAGCATTCCCTACACTCTTGCTGATGGACAAGTAAGCACTCTACAAGAGGTTTATCAAGAGCGGGAGACTCAGGGAACTGCCGAGAGGGACTGCTTTAAGAGTCCACCTAAGCACAACCCCACGCTGTGAGCTGTAAGAGCACACGCAGGTGCCTCGGGAAGCAGCAGGGTGGCTCGCTCCGAGTGAACTGGATGGGAGGTGGAGGTGTGAGTGCACGTGGGTATGAACGCCTCTGAGAACGAAGATGCACTGATGCATACAGACGTGGGCGGGCGAGTGCGCCCCTGCCAGCCGTCTCTGCAGCCGGGGCTCTCCCAGTGTTTGCTCACTGTCCCCCGTCCTGTCCCCGCAGGCCAGACCTGCCCACCTTGACACACTCTCTTGGCGTGCTGCTTCATTCATATTTGTTCTCTCCTCCATGTTCTCCCTGCCAACGTGGTTCTTTCCAAGTCCAATCAGCACGCCCCTTCAGCGGTCCACCCTCTGCTTAAGAGGTATTACCAGATCGTCCCCAGAGGAGCCTTGACATCCTCCTAGCCTTGCGCTGCCAACAGCATCGATGACTGGATTCCACTTTTTCTTTTTTTCCTAGCAACCACACTGGCCTTTGATCCACATTTCCCACGAGCGTGTCACAACAACCGTATCAAATATTTGTCTGTGTCCACAGTATTAAGTCTACTGTGTTTTCTTTAACCACTAAGCCTTTTATCCAGATGAGAAGAAGAACAGCAAGTTAATTTGGAACAATCTGTGTCTGGCAAATCTACATTATTTACTTTTTAAAAAATCCCTGCATTTCCTCAATAGCACAATGTGCGGTGCAGGGCACACAATCTTTGGCATAAAATAAGCACCTGCCAACTGATCTGGAAAGAACATCAGGTGGGAACCAGGAGACCCAACTTCTTGCTCTGCTGTCAGACTCTTTTGGGCCATTTGACAACTCTTGAGTTTTCCTGGTCTCATTTGTAAACAGGGGCAGGACTGGCTAATCGCTTGGCTACATCAGCCTCCCCTCCGCCACCCATCAGGGCCCACTAGGCAATGATGGTGGTTTGGGGACCTATGTGAATGTTTTGTGAAGCCCAGCCAAATGGGCACTCATACACAATCAGGCCACACCAGCCAACAGCAATGTTAGGTGTCTGCATTTCTGGATGAATTAAAAGTTCAGGACCCCCGTCACCCCTCCCCTGGGTCAGATTCCCCTCCACTTCCCCACCATCCCTCTGTTCTTCCTTCCTCCTGTCTTTTACACTCAATCCACTCTCCACCTTGCAGCTAGGAAGATCATTCTAAAATGCTAATCTGAACATGTCACTTTTCTACTTAGAATGTCCAAAGGTTCTGTGCTGCCTCCAGAATGAGTTCTCAGCTCCTTACTGGCTGGCTCAGCTCTTGAAGGTCTGGCTCCCAGCCCCTTCCCTCCTCACCGAAGTCCTTGGTAATCCCAGAACATACCAGCTTCCTAGCTGATTATTGCCAAGGATGTCCTTTTGTCCCAAATGCCCTTTCATGCCCTGCCCTTTGCCCAGCTAGCTCTTATGCATCTCGGCTTGGACATTACCTCCCCCCAGAAGCCTCTTCTCATCCTCTTCCCCAAGCCCTGGGAGAGGTCCCTCTCCTCTCTATTATAAGACCCTGATTACTTGCTGCCATCCCAGAGTCTCAGTGCCACTCTAGCTGGGACTGTGCCTTGTTCATCATTTTCTTGGCATCGTTCTTGTCCATTGCCTTAATCCAATACTTGGCACTTAGTATTCACTCAATAAATATTTGTGGAATGAATGTGAGCCAATTATCTCAGGCAAATTCAAAAACATTGTCTGATTTTTATATCTGCCTTTGATTAATAACAAGTGGGAAATTTTTGACTATTTCATTGCTATATTAATTTGTTAAAAACAAACTGTTTACACCATGGTACTCATGGTGATAAGGGAAGGGGCCGCATAAAAGAGTAGTGGAAATGTAGGGTACTGCTATTCTAAGTTCTCTTTTAGATAAAAATTCTAGAAATCTATTTGTTAAAACATTTTGGCTCAGAATCAGGAAAAAATATCCACAAACTGGAAGGGCAGCACCAAAGGGGATTCTTTAGATGTGCAGGTCATAAAAGAATAGAAATTTATTCAAGTTGGAAGTATCAGTTTGCCTCTGGGCTTCCTGGTGGCCAAAGCAGCCAAAAGAGGAAACAGCCATTTGCGTGACTGCCTCAGGCTCACTGAAAAACTGCTCCACAACCTTGAGAATCACCTTTTCTCTTTTTTCTGTTTTTCAGGGAATACCCCCAAAATGGAACACCAAGGAGGTGCCACCTTGGCCCCACTTGCCAGCATCACTGCGGCCTTCCATAAGTAAATCTCACTCTCATCAGGACTGAGAATTTGCTGAGCCATGTGTCCCAGAGAAGACAGTATGAACCATTTGCCCTCTGTCAACAGGCATCTTTATGAGAGCTGGACAGATTTCATCCATTTCACTCAGAAGTCACGCAGCTGATCTAGTTGCAACTTAATGATTGCAAAATCATCTAGAGAAAAGCTAAATGAAAATTTTATTTAGCATTATACCAGTTCTGAGTCAACCTTTATGGACACAAGGAGGTGGCAGCCAGTATTTGTTCCTTCCTGTTTGGCATAAATCAAATGCTTGTCAGGTAATTGAAAAGCTTGATTCTTAAAGGAATACTTATTAAACTAAAAAACAGTGCCTAAATTACTTTGTTTATAAATACTTGTAATAGTGACCCAACACCACCAAAGCAGTACATGTGAACTATAAATTGACTGAAAGTCAGGAAAAGCTATCGTTCAAGATCTCATATGAATGAAATCCCGCACTGTTTCTGTATGTGATATCAGCAGGGGGCATACCAGCCATCACTTTTATACCTTTTTCCCTCCTGTTTTCCCAATTGTGGGAATTACTCCTTCAGTCCCTTCATTGAGTTCTTAGCACCCAATATGGTGCTTCTCAGCATTTGTGGAACAACGACCATATTCCGTTACTTCTCAATGCCACTGATTATAAGACATATCCCACTTTCAGAGATGCTGAAATGTGGGGAAAGTGGGCATCTTAGAACCAATAAAAATGGGTCTCTGCAACAGGTGCTGTCTCTCCTTCCTGGCCATGTGGCACGGCCTCTGGACCCAGAGCTGGCCCTGCAGAGGATGAGAATAACAGGCTGGGAAAGGGGCCTTTGCTCCCTTTGTGACTGTAGGATCCTACTGAAACATTCTCTGATTTATTCTCTTCCTCATGGAAAACCAGACTTTCTAGTTCCTACCTGGAGTCACCTTCACACACCTGCTTTGGATTCAGCCTTTTACTTTAAAGCGGTGGTTCTCAACCTCTCCAATGCCTCCTAATGCCGTGACCCTTTAATACAGTTCCTCATGTTGTGGTGACCCCCCCACCATAAAATTATTTTCGTTGCTACTTCATAACTAATTTTGCTACTGCTATGAATCGTAATATAAATATCTGACATGCAGGATGTATTTTCACTGTTTCAAAGGGGTCGCGACCCACAGGTTGAGAACACTGCTCTAAAGCTTTCTACTGAGTGAGTTCACAGGAAGCCTGTGGCTCCTGCTCCCCTCCTGGTACTGGGATGAGCTTCCAGGGGCTTTGATAGGCTGGAAAAGAAGCCGTGCCTGCCTCCAGAATGCCTAGGCCTACAGCAACAGGAAGCAAGAGGGTCAATTTTGAACACGGGTAAATGCTCCTCCTGGGCCCTCTCCTGCCGGTTGGCAGTACTCCGTTGTTCCAGGGCTCGACCTGACCCTGCCTCCAGTGGGGAGAAGCCCTGTACAACGCCAGGATATATAGCTCAGAGCGCTACCAGCCTCGGGTCTCCATGCCAAGGCTCGGCCTCCACGGGCTAGCAGGGAAACAGAGGATGTGCCTGCTCCCTGGGAGACTTCAGCCACATGGTGCAGGTGGCCATGACCATGGAACCAGATATGTGGTCCCTGGATGCCAGGAAAGCACCAGAGAGATTAGATCGACTTCTCCTTGATCTGAAGTACAAGGCTAGAAAGAAACTTTTGGCCTGTGAGGCCCTTGGGACAAGACCTTGGAGTCTGTGTTGAATCACTTTCCTTTACAAAAGGAAAATACCCTTTGTTATTTAGAAAATAAAAGGAGCATTTCCTCACTATAAAAACTCACAATTCAGAAAAGTGTGAAGCAGAACTTTTCCTAGCAGTAATAGGATCTCATGTCTTTGGTGCTGTAGAGTTTACAAGGCCCCCCCCCCACACACACACACATATTAGCTAATTTAATCTGCCCTGTAGCTCTGTGAGGTAAATGGAAAGAAATGAGGATTAGCTTTGTGAGGGCCGGTTATATGCCATTCCCAAATTAGGCTCATTCTAGTTGTCACCTTATTTGATCCTTATCACAACCCTCTGAAGCAGAGCAGTGGTTCTCAAACTGGAGTGCAACAGAATCTCCTGAGGACTTGTTAAAACAGATTGCTGGGCCCACCCCCAGGAGATCCTGATTAGTAGGTAGGCCTGGGATGGGGCTGAGAATTTGCATTTCTAACAGTTACACGTGGAGCCCCAGGTGATGCTGACGCTGCTGATCCTGGGACCAGATTTGAGAACCAGGGGAAGAACTGAGGCTCAAGGACGTTAAGTTACTTTTCTAAGGCCAGCCAGCCACAGAGTGGCCCAACAGATACTTCCTCAGAGGTCTGTACACTTTCCACTTCTGCCGTCTCGTTTTCTGCCTCACCGCTGTATCACCCTGCCTGCCTTTAGAACTAACGCTAGCTGCCCTATCTTTTCCCTCAGCTGTGAAGAGTAAAATGTAGGCATTTGGGTAGCTCTGGGCCAAGATCCTCCCGGGCACATACAAACCCCAATTCTGCAACTCAGGAAAGATGAGAAATAAGTAAGAGCAGGCAGACCACACCTGATCCAAACAGTCTCTGGATGTCAGAACTTCAATTAGAAGTAACTGGAAGATTAAATAGCACAGATTTAATAAATGAGAGGAGGTTGAATTACCAGCCTCAAGGGAAATCCTTGGCTCACTGGGATGGAAAGTCAGTGTCCTAGTATGAAAACTGTGTCGGGCCTTTTCTGACTCTCCCAAGAGTATTTCTCGGGCAGTGCCAGTAGCTCAGTGGGTAGGGTGCTGGCCACATACACTGAGGCTGGCGGGTTCAAACCCGGTCCGGACCAGCTAGAACAACGATGACAACTGCAACGAAAAAATATAGCTGTGCGTTGTGATGGGCACCTGTAGTCCCAGCTACTTGGGAGGCTGAGGCAAGAGAATCACTTAAGCCCAACAGGTTGAGGTTGCTGTGAGCTGTGATGCCACAGCCCTCTACCCAGGGCAACATCTTGAAACTCTGTCTCAAAAAAAAAAAAAAAAAAAAAAAAGAGTACTTCTCACCTGCTATTCATTCTCAGGATGGCAGCTGGGAGCAGAGAGAAGTTGCTGGGGTGTTCCAAGTTGGCCAACCCTATCTACCTTTGATGAAGGCCGTAGGGCTCCTTGGTTAAACCCACCTCTTCATGCATGTGCCCCCTAATGCCGTTTCATGTTCTCCCATTAGCTGTAACTAAAGTCTGCCTTTTATCCTGCAAGTCAGGGGTGAGTTATACAGGGCCTTTATCACCGCTAAAGAACAGAAAGTACGGAGTTTGTCTCCTACCCTCCTTCCCTGTATTCCATTTCTAGTTCTTAGTGTTTGGGAAGGCACTGGGAAGGGTGTCCAGAGCCCCAGGAAAAGTTCATTATAGCAACAAAATATTCCAGCAGATGCAGGACAGAAGGCGGGTGGAGGCCCAGAGGATCTAAGGAATGTGGGAATGAGGTTTGCCTAATGGAGGACCCCATCTTAATTTCCAAAGGGAATTCATTAAAAGATGGCCAGCCTATTGTTAAAGCATCAGAGCTGAGGGCTGTCCAGCAATGGCCATGTCCAGCCACCCATACTCTGGGCCAAGCCACCACCATTGCAGACCTGAACCAGGGTGAAGGGGCTGATCTCATGGTTGCCCTGTGGGACTGTGGCTTGGGAAGAGGTGAGGTCTGTGAACCCTCCAGGAGGGGGCTTGGCACTCCCTGCCATCTTGTCTCCTTTAAGGTTTGTCCTGCTTGCCCCAGAGCTTGAGCACAGTGGTATCCGTCTATTTCTGAACTAGTTCCCATCCAGGGAGCAAAAAACTAACGTCTGATCTCATCGGGGAGGGAGCTCCACACCCATCCTCTGCTCACATGATGTGTTGTTGGGTCTAGTTCCAACACAGCCACTCTTTTTGGTTACTCTGTTGTTCTGAACACACTGGAGTTATTTTAGTTTTTCTTGGGGAGAGCTAAAAAAACCCCCAAACTGTCAGGGTAAAGGATGACTTTTCCAAATAGCTGGAATTTTTAACTCTTTTTTTTTTTTTTGTAGAGACAGAGTCTCACTTTATCGCTCTCGGTAGAGTGCTGTGG
>CAUYRH010162278.1:0-18530 GCA_963574655.1 Perodicticus potto | reverse complement strand
GCATCTATGTTCATCAAAGATATTACCTATTATTTTCTTTTTGTTGTTGTGTCTTTGTCTGGTTTTTTTATTAAATCATAAACACATAGATCATGTGTACATTAATGCATTTATGGGGTACAATGTGCTGATTTCATATAGAATTAGGAATGCTTACATCACACTGGTTAATATATACCTCATCTCATTTTCTTAATTATTGTGTTAAGATATTTATACTCTATACTTAATAGATCATATCAGGGTGATATAGGCAATGTAGAGTGAGTTTAGAAGTATTTCCTCCTTCTCATTTTTTATAATACTTGAAGTAGGCTTACTATTACTTCTTCCTTGAATGCTTGGTAGAATTCAGTAGTAAAGCCATCAGATCCTGACCTTCTCTTTGGTGGAAGACCTTTTTATTACTGCTTCTATCTCATTACTTGCTATTGTTTTGTTAGGTTTTGGGTTTCATAGTTTTTCATGTTTTTTCTGGTTCAATCTTGGAAAGTGGCATGTGTTTAGGAATTTATGCATTTCTTCTAGGTCTTCTAATTCATATAGTTACTCATGGTATTCTCTAACAGTCCTTTGGATTTGTACAGTATCACTTGTAATGTTCTTCTACATCTATGATTTTATTTATTTGGTTTTCTCTCTTTTTTTAATACTCATGCTATACGTTGTCAATTTCATTTACTTTTTTAAAAAACAACTTTGTTCCAATGAGAAGCTAAGTAAAGAAATTTTAGATTTAATCTTAACCATTCGACATTTGGATTTAACAGACATCTACAGGACATTTCATCTTAACAAAACTGATTTGGAGATTTTGCCTTACACTGCCCTTCCTTCCACTGATCTGTTACTTATCTGTCATATGTTGTTACATCTTCCAACATTGGTCTTCCCCTCTTAGTTAAATGGTACACTTCTTGAGGTAATGGTATAAACCTAGTGTTAGGACAATTAGTCCTGTACTATAATGCCCTCGTATGTCTGATGAATTGCTGTACACCTAACAAACATGCTTACATGGTTTCTGAGAATATTTTCTGATGCTCAGGCACTTACCATGGAAAATCTACCTGAAGACTCCACCCAGCTTGGCTCTTGCCAACATCCTGCTGTGCCCTGAGAACATCGACCTTGGTAGAGCATGAAAAGCGCTACTCTCTCCATCATGTCAGCTCCACCACCCCGCTGCCTACTACTTCCTCAAAGCACATATAGTGAGAATAAGGTGGAGTCTCTCAGGCTAGGGCAGACATGACACAACTGGTCTGGTTGGTGTAGGTCCTGCCTGACCTTCACCTCCTGTCTTCTATTCTTGCTGTTTTGTAAAAATAGCTCCCAACCTAAAGATGCCTATCCTGAGCAGATAGTGGATTTATTTAGGAGATTAACTTTTGAATTGGAATGTTATTTTAGATCCTGAGTTATACTGATTATAGTTTACTATGGATCATGGGTTCAGCTAATTATTGTTTAAAATAAGGGTTAACAAGATCATCACTTTTAACTCAAATGTATAAAACTGTAAAGTTAGAAATAGAAGAATGGAACTGTCTTGGAGAGGCTACTCTCACTGTTCTCCAGAATCCTGGCCTTCTGACAAAGTTTGGTGGACCTATCTCCGTCTCTGCATATTGTCTGACAGTGACAGGCAGCTGGACCCTCTTCGTCTGGTAACATCCCCATCCTTAAAACCTTAGCCAACACCATCATCAAGGCTGCTTGCTGTCTTCTTGGCATAGCACTTCTCTGTATGGAAGCTTCAAGACAATAAAACCTGCTGCGGCTCAGCACCTGTAGCTAAAGCAGCTAAGGGTGCCAGCCACATACCCCGGAGCTGGCGAGTGCAAATCGAGCCCAGGCCTGCCAAACGACAATGACAACTACAACCAAAAAATAGCTGGGCATTGTGGCAGGCACCTGCAATCCCAGCTACTTGGGAGGCTGAGCCAAGACAATCGCTTAAGCCCAAGAGTTGGAGGTTGCTGTGAACTGTGACGCCATGGCACTCTACCCAGGGCAACAGCTTAAGGCTCTGTTTCAAAAAAATAAAAAATAAATGCTGCTGCTTGACAAACCTTCATCCCCCCATAACTCTTTCAGACCTATGTGACGCCTCTAACACCTGGCAGAAAGCCCAGTACTAAGTAGGTCTTCAGCAGAGAGTGGTGAGTAGAAATGTGGTTCACCGTGAGAGAGGACATCCAAGAAGGGTGAGGTCTAAGAGAACAGGTCTTCTCAAGGAGATCACAAGGATACACCTGCAGGTTCCTCTCCATGATGACTCAGCTCTTGGGAATTTGTAAACTTAACTTCCTGGAACTTGGAAATTTCCATTTCTGTGAAATCCTATAGTTCTGTGGGGGCTGGAATGGCATCTCCCACTTGATTCAAACTGACCAATAAAAAAGGTACCTGTGAGTTGGAACTTTTTGAGTGGTGATAAAACAGGAAAGACCAAGCCAGTCTGGGAATGTGGCCATTGGAATTCTTCTATGCCCTAAGTTCCCCTGGCCAGTGAATAAAGCCCTTCCTCTTATAAAGATGGTGTTTGGGTGCTCTTTCTCTCCATTGGGCCTCATATTCCTGGAAAAAGTGAGGTCTAAGAGAACAGAGGTCTTCTTAAGGAAACTCCAAGAATACACCTGCAAGGTCCTCCCTATGATGACTCAGCTCTTAGGAATTTGTAGAAACTTAACTTCCTGGGACCTGGAAACTAATACTTATTTCTGCTTCTGCTTCTGCAAAAGCTGGTGTTTCTGTCCCTTGAGGTATTCTTGTTTGAGTTATATGTGTTTTATATTCTATGACCTTCCTGCACCTAAATATTGATATCTTTCTCTAGGTTTAGATAATTCTCTATTATTTCTCTGAATAAACTTTATGCCCCAGTTTCTCTCTCAACTTCCTCTTTAAGACTAATAACCCTTAGATTTGCCCTTTTGAGGCTATTTTCGAGATCTTGTAGACATGCTTCCTTCTTTTTTATTCTTTTTTTCCCTTCTGGGTGTTTTCAAATACCCTGTCTTCAAGCCAGTTCTTTCTTCTGCTTGGTCAATTCTTCTATTGAGAGATTCTGATGCTATTCTCAGTTTGTCAATTTGAAATCTTAAACTCTAGAATTTCTGCTTGATTTTTTTTCATTATTTCAAACTCTTTGTTAAATTTCTCTGATAGGCTTCTGAATTCCTTCTTTGTGATGTCTTGAAGTTCATTGAGCTTCTTCAAGACAAAAATCTTGAATTCTTTGAAAGTTCACATATCTCCATCACTCCAGAATTGGTCACAAGTACTTTAGTTAGTATATTTGGTGAGGCTGTGTTTTCTTGGATGTTCTTGAAGCTTGTGGATATTTGTCAAGGTCTAGGCATTGAAGAGTTAGGTATTTATTTTAATCTTCACAGTCTGAACTTGTTTGAATCCATCCTTCTGAGAAAGCTTTACCCATGTATTCAAAAGGAATTGAGTGTTATGCTGTAAATCTTTGGTTACTGCAGCTATATGAGCACTGGGGGTAACCCAAGCCTAGTAATGCTGAGACTCTTACAAACTCATGGTGATACTGCCTTAATGGACTTAGGTAAGATACAAGAGCATTCCCTGGATTACCAGGTAAAACTTATCATTCTCTTCCCTCACATTTTGAGCTGGGCTGCTAGAGTTGAGAGAGGAATGATGTGAGCACTACCTCACAGCCCAAGCATCAGGTCATCCCTGAAGCCAGCCCAGTGTCACTCAAAGTCTGTGATGACTATTTTCTGGCTGCCTCTGATGTTTCTTCAAAATCCAAAGTTTCTCTAGTCAGGAAGTGGTGAATCTTGCCATGACTGGCTTCTTCCCTTCATGGCAGCATATTTCCTTCTGGTCGAGGGTGGGTCCAGAAATTACTTCCAGGAACTAAGGCCTAGTCCCAGAAACTTCTGAAATCTGCTTGATACTTTATTTTACTGTGGCTGAGCAGGCACCCACTTACAAAACAAAGTCCTCTAAGGCCTTCCCTTTCCCTTCCTCAAGTGGAAGAGGACTCTCCTGAGCTGCACTGCCTATAGTTGGAGAAGAGGTGACACAGGCCCTGGTTTGGCCACCCTTACTAGTATCTCACTAGGTCACACGCAGCCCAATTCCACTGACTCCGAAACAGCACCACCACAGGAATTGTCCAAGGCACTCAGGCCGCTTTTTCTTAGCTAATGGTGGGACTAGTCAGAACTCAAGTTTTGGGACAGAGGATTTCTCTCTGGCCAGGCTGGTCTAAATACTCCCTCCATGGGCACTGGCAGAATTATACCCCATGCTGTGTTCCCCCTCTGCCAGGGTGGCCCTGAGTTTCAGTGCAAATTCCATAATCACTTCTCTCTTCCTTCTCTGGGCACACAGTTTCTCTTTCCACTTGGAGTGTTAGCATGGCACTGCTGGATGGGGAAGGGTGGTGTAGGTGAGGCAAGATGGTCTTTTCTGCCATCTTCAATGCTTCTTTCCTTGATATAATATTAAAACCAGTTATTGTAATCACTCACCTGATTTTCCCCCCTATAAATGCATTTCAAATATAAGTGACATTTTTAACAGTAAACCTCTCTTTTTTGATAAGTAAATGTTCTGACATTCTCTTTAAGCTGGTGGTCCCTAAACAACTCCAAGTAGCTGAAGCTCAAAATGCTCTTAAAGTTGCACGACAACGATTGGCAGAAAAACAAAGAGGTTTACAGCTGGTGAGTGTTATTGTACTTGTTTAATTCTCAATGCATTTATAAACTAGACCAAAAAAATCAAGGAAAAGTCACTGGATTAGTAGGGCTTATCAGTGAAAGACAAAATGGGGATAATATGTGGAAAGAAGAGATTAATTATGAGAATTAAGCAAATAATGTAGATGCTATATGTAAAGCTCTAGTGCTTGTTCCGTAATAAAATACTATGTTCATTATCATTGTTTTAATAATATTTTAATTTACCATTTAACCAAATTTCTCCCAAGAGATCTTTATAACTTCATTCTACCAAAGAGTTAAACAGTACCAATCTGTGTTCTTAAAAAATCTGTACTTCACTTGTTTATATCAATTATCTGTTGCTTTGTAAAGGCATGATTATTTCTTAAATGCCTTGATTTTAAATTAAGAGTATCATTATCATTATGAAAACTAGAACTAAAATTGATATCCCTGTCACCTATTTAGCTCACATGCATTCTTAGCTGTGGGTAAAGTAATACACTTCAGAGATGGTGCACTAGCCTACAAATTCAGCCCATTGACATCTTTTGACCTATACAGTCTCCTCTCTTTTTACCTTCATGTTTTGATGAAGGTTTCAACATTTAAAAATTGGGAGATTTTATTTTAAATCTGAATTTCTATCTTCTGTTTGAAAACTTAGAAGGTCTGGAAACCTAAGCTGGTATTCTCATTTGGCTATAATTAGCCCTATCCACTTCAAACATTTATGTTACCTAGCGGGGCCAATATCCATTTCTTGCAAACTCAAATATATAAAACTAATTAGACATTTTTGAAGGAAATAAGTTGAAATTGAATTTAATTTATTTTGATGTATCATTTTATTGCTAATACTTTATTATATCTTATATTTTATATAGTTTTATTTTGATAGGTTGTGATAATAGCTAACACTTTTTGAATACTTCCTATGTGACAAGAACATAGTGTTAGTGTTTTATATACTAACACTTTTTGTTATTTAATCTTGAAAACAATATTCAGAAGTAGATGAAAATAAAATTTAAAAATTGACATTGAGTGACTAAAAATGTCCAGGGAAACAAGGCATATTATTCAGGTTTTTAAATTATTTACAAAGAGGTTCTAGTAATTGTTATAAAAAAAAGAACTAGATACTTTTGTTAAATTAAAAATTATTTCCTGAATGCTATTTTCCCAAATTGTATAATGTTTAATATTTCATTAATATTTTAATAAATTTGGAAGACTTACTTTGTTGAAAACCTCCAACTACTATGTGAATGATGCCCACATTTTAACCCAGGTCTAGCTCTAAACCTGATGCACTTAACTGTGACACTACAATAACACTTAGCAATGACACTATAACATATTTCTATCCAGGAGTAATATATTTTTATTCAAAACATTTAGCAACCAGTGTGGCACAGGCACCAAGCAATCAGAATAAACACTTGTCCTGGGGTAGAAGCAGAGTCTTAGAGGTGGCTGGCTGAGTTTAAAAAGAAGTATATGCCCGAGGTGGTCAGTGCCTGCATGCAGAGGTGTTCCCTGGATCATGGGGCAGAACTATTTATCAATCACTACAAAAATATGCCAACATTTTAATAATGATGCTGCCTGCAGGGTACAAAGCACTTAATAGTAACCCTATTTCCATCTCACACAAAAATTAATGAATGAAATAAACCAACAAAAGAAATATTATCTTCAACATTTTTGAGAAAAATATTAAACATTATACAATTTGGGAAAATAGAGCATTCAAGAAATAATTTTTAATTTAACAAAAGTATCTAGTTCTTTTTTTATAACAATTACTAGAACCTCTTTGTAAATAATTTAAAAACCTGAATAATATGCCTTGTTTCCCTGGATATTTTTAGTCACTAAATGTCAATTTTTAAAAAAATTGAAAGCTTAAGCCAAAAATCAGGGATTTTGAAAGGTATGACGGACAGAACAACCAGAGAGAAGAAAAATAATTAGAGAATTTGAAAAACACCAACCAAATAGACCTAACAGACATATATACACAATACTCCACCCAACAACAACAGCATACACATTCTTTTCAAGCACACATAAAATATTCTCCATGGTAGACCATTTGGTAGGACACAAAATGTCTCAACATATTTCATAGAAAGTATTCTCTGACCACAGTAGAATGAAGTTTGAAATAAACAACAGGAAAAAAATGAGAAATTAACAATATTTGAAAATTAAATAAAATATTCTTAAATAACCAATGGATCAAAGAAAAAAAAAATCACAAGGGAAATTACAAAATACTTAGAGACAAATGAAAATGAGATGCAACATACCAAAACTTATGGGATACAACAAAGGCAGTACCCAAAGAGAAATCTATAACTGTAAATGCCTAAATTAAAAAACAAGAAAGATCTCAAATCAATAGCATAACTGTATGCCTCAAGGAACTAAACCAAGAAAAATAAACTGGACCCAAACCTAGCAGAAATAAATAGATAGTAAAGAGTAAAGCAGAGATCAACAAAATAGAGACAAAATAAAATAAAAGTACAGAAAATTAATGAAACCAAAAGTCGGTTCTTTGAAAAGATTATTAAAACTAACAATCTCTAGTTTAGACAAAGAAAGAATTTACAAACTTGAAAACAGGTCTTTTGAAGTAACTCAATGAGACAAAAAAAAAAAAAAAAGAGTTCTCACTTTGTTGTCCTCGGCAGAGTGCCGTGGCATCACAGCTCACAGCAACCTCCAATTCTTGGGCTTAAGCGATTCTTTTGCCTCAGCCTCCCAAGTAGCTGGGACTATAGGCACCTGCCACAATGCCTGGCTATTTTTTGGTTGCAGTTGTCCTTGTTTGGCAGGCCTGGGCTGGATTCAAACCTGCCAGCTCCAGTTTATGTAGCTGGTGCCCTTAGCCACTGAGCTACAGGTGCGGAGCCAAAAGAAAAAAGAGTTTAAAAGAATGCAGAAAAGATAAGTCAAATCAGAAAGATATAAGAGAGAGAAATAAAAGATATACAGAACAATCTAAAACCAATTAATAAAATTACAGAAGTCCTCACCTATCAATAACAGTCTTAAATGCAATAAACAGCTTAAATTCTCCAATTTAAAATATGTAAACTGGCCGAATCCAAAAAAAAAAAAAACAAAGACCCAACTATCTGCTTACAAGAAACCACCTTCACCTAAAAAGACACACACACTACAGGTGAAGGAATGGAAAAGGATATGCCTTGCAAATGGAAACTAAATGTGTGTAGCAATAGCTATACTTATAAAAGATAAAATAGACTTTAAGTCAAAAAACATAAAAAGAGACTAAGAAAGTCATTATATAAGGACAAAAGATCAATTTAGCAAGCGAAAATAACAATTGTAAATATATATGCACCAAATATAAGAGGACCCAGCTATATAATGCAAATATTGTTGGAGCTAAAGATGGACCCCGATGCAATAATATCTAAGGACTTGATCACCCCACTTTCAGCATTGGACAAATCATCTAGACAGAATATCAACATCAGACTTAAACTGCGCAATAGACCAAATGAACCTAACATCCCTTTGGGGACAAAGGAAGGCAGTGGGAGACTTCTGGACCCCAAAAGAACAAAAGCGGTGGAGAGGTGGCAAGTGTTTGCATTCAGTCTGAAGCCATGGTGGCTGCAGCAGTTGCAATGGCTGCAGCTAAGCAGCATCATGAGTCTACAGACAGGGAAAGACTTCCCTGTGGGTTGTTTTGGCTTTTTGGGCTTGGGCACTCAGTCAAGTTACCTTGGGAGACCTTGGGCAAGTGAGCAAGTGACTCGGCTGTGCCCAGAGGCCGGGACTGAGCCACTGGGCCAGAACAGAGCTTTCATTGTTTGGCTGCAGGCTGCATGCAGCCATTATGGGAGAGCTGCCCTACAAGCTTGGCCCTCAGGGTCCCAGAGTGAGGCCCATGCTGGGAGACCTTGGGCCAGTAAGCAAGTGACTTTGAACAGCACCCAGAGGCCAGGACTAAGACACCAGGGAAGAGCGGAGCTTTCATTTCTCGGTGATGAGCCTCAGCCCACAGGGCCATAGAGTGAGGCTGATTCTGGAGCACCTAATAAGCAGGCAGGCACACATGCTTTCCTTGGAAAGCCTCTGCTTAGCCAAGGGTTGTGGTTTGGAAAGGTCAAAGCATGTCTATTAAGTGGGCTAAGGAGAAATTCAGGCTTTCAACCCTACGGGGTTTGAAGGCAAAGAAGTCAGCAGAGGCCTCTAATCTCCATCTTATACAATTGTATCAGCATTGTGATTAGCATCTCATACCCCAGAAGGTCACCTGTTGAGAGAGAGAGAGAGATAGTTTTGTTTTGCTTTTTGTTTTCCTTTCTTTTTTTAACCTTTTCTCCCTAGATTTTTCTTTTTCTTCTTTTCTTCATTTTACCCTTATAAATATAATTTTTCATTGGTGCTTCTTTAATAATAATAACTTCATTTTTGCTAATTTTTCCACACCTGTTATTTATTTTTTCCCCTAATTTTATCCTATATGGTTTTTGTTTGGTTGGTTTGGTTTGATTTATAGTATTTTTGTTTTTCTTCTCTATTTGGTGAAGGTGGGATATTGTGTCTGCTCAGGGTAGCAAAGGGCTGCAGACATCAGGGGAACTCCAACCCATCAGCCCCAGTGGTTGGAATTTTTTAAGTGTGGGTCAAAGTACCCTACTATACTCTGGTCTCTCTTTCTGTACCTCTCTTCTTTTTGTCAACCTTCCCTTTTACCCTCCTCCTTTCCTTTCCTTTTTTCTTTCTTTCTTTTTTTTTTTTTTAATCTTTTATCCCTTCTTGACCTTCAATCTTCTCATCCCTTTAGTCCTGCACCAAAAGGACACATCAACACCTTAGGTCAGAGTCACAGTCACTTAAATAGCAAGAGGAAGTGAAAGGAAAAAGTAGGGCACAGAAATAGAAAAAAGAAAACACTCATGAGGAAGAAACAGCAGAAAAATCCTCACAACACAAAAAACCAGACCAGAGCTACCCCCCACCACCACCACAACCAAGGGACCATGAGGTAGCTATTGCAGAGGATTCCACTAATAAAGAAATGTTAGAAATGACAGAGGGGAATTTAAAACATGGATGATAAAAACAATGAAGGAAATTGCTGAGAAGGTGGAAAATAACCATACTGGAGGATATTATAAATGAAAATTTCCCAACTATCACCAAAGAGTCTGACACACTCTTTTCAAAGGGATATCAGACCCCAGGTCATCTCAACTTGAATAGAGCTTGTCCATCACTTTGTGATGAATGTGTCCAAAGTCAAGACAAAAGAAGAGATCCGCAAACCACAAGGAGTAAGTGCCAATTGACCTACTTGGGCAAATCCATCCGGGTGCCCACAGACTTCTCAAGTGAAACTTTTCAAGCCAGAATACAATGGTCATCTATCTTTAATCTACTTAAACAAAACAATTTTTAGCACAGAATTCTATATCCTGCTAAGCTAAGCTTTAAAATTGAGAGAAATCAAATCTTTTATTAATATGCAAACATTGAGGAAGTTTGTCACAACAAGACCAGCTCTACAGGAAATACTTAGACCTGTTCTACACACTGACCACACAATGGACCACCAACAAGATAAACACCCAGAAACTAAAGGACCAAGCCTAGTTTCCACAATGAGGCAAAAGATAAAACTAAGCAATGGACTTTCACAAAATAAGATGAATAGAATGCCACACTTATCAGTTATCTCAATAAATGTTAATGACTTGAATTCCCAACTGAAGAGGCATAAACTAGCTGACTAGACAAAAAAAAAAACAAGACATTCATTTGTTGTCTACAGGACATAACATCATAACAGCAGAAGACTTTAACACTCCTGTTACAGAGGAGGAAAAAAACAAAAGCACTCAAACTGTACCTGTAATCCCTTTACTGAGCATCTACCCAGAAGAAAAATATCCTTTTATTGTAAGGACATTTGCACTAGACTGTTTATTGCAGCTCAATTTACAATCGCCAAAATGTGGAGACAGCCTAAATGCCCACCACCCAGGAATGGATTAACAAGCTGTGGTGTATATACATACATATATATATATATATATATATCATGGATTACTATTCAGCCACTAAAACGGTGATACATCTACTAAAACTGGATGGAAGTGGACACATTGTTCTTAGTAAAGCATCACAAGAATGGAGAAGCAAGAATCCCATGTACTCAATTCTGATAGTATGACAATTGATGACCTAGTACACAGTGGGGGGTGAGGGAAGAGGAGAACAAAAACAGGGGAGGAGGGAGAGGGTGGGGGGTCTTGGGGTGTGACACACCTTTGAGGGGCAGGACACAATTATAAGCGAGACTTTACCTAACAAATGTAATCTGGTTCTTTGTACCCTCAATGAATCCCCAACAATTAAAAAAAAAGAAAGAGCACCAAATAAAGGTAGTTTTCTGGAAAAGAAAAGCAACAGTGACAAATAGTTAGACTAAGAAAAAAGAGAAAAGATGCAAATAAAATCAGAAACAAAAAAGGAGACATTATTACTGATACCACAAAAATATAAAAGATTATTAAAGACTATTAAGAACAACTATGAGCACAAATTAGAAAACCTGGAGTAAACAGAAAACCTAAACACATAACTGCCCAAGACTCAACCAGAAAGAAATAGAAAACTTAAACCAACCAATAACAAATAATGAGATTGAATCAGTAATTTTTAAAACATCTCCCAACAAAGGAAAGCCTAAGACCAGATGGCTTTACTGCTGAATTCTACCAAACTTTTAAAGAACTAAAACCAGTTCTTCTCAAACTTCTCCAAAAAAGCAGAGGAGAGAATTCTTAACTTATTCTACAAGGCCAGCATTATTCCAGTACCAAAACCAGACAGGATTCAACAAAAAGGAAAACTGTAGTCCAATATCCCTGATGAACGCAGATGCAAAATCCCCAGAAAAATACTAGAAAACTGAGTCCGGGCACAGTGGTTCATGCCTGTAAAACTAGCACTTTGGGAGGTTGATGCAGATGGATTGCTTGAGCTCAGGAGTTCAAGACCACCCTGAGCAAGAACAAGACTCTGTCTCTACTAAAAATAGAAAAATTAGCCAGGCATGGTGGCAAGCATCTGTACTTCCAGTTACTTGGGAGACTGAGGCAGGAGAGTTGCTTAAACCCAGGAGTTTGAGGTTGCTGTTAGTTAGGCTGATGCCATGACACTCTAGACTAGGCAACAAAGTGAGACCGTTTCAAAAAAAAATAAAAAACTATAAAACTGAATCCAATAACGCATCAAAAAGATAATACCCCATTATCAAAAGTGGGATTAATCTCAAGAATACAGGGATGGTCCAACATGTGCAAATCAATAAATGTGATACATCACATCAACAGAATGCAGGACAAAAACCACGTGGTCTTCTCAACAGATACAGAAAAAGAGTTTGATAAAATTCAACATCACTTATTTATAAAAAACCATCAAATTAGGCATAGAAGGAACACAGCTCCTCACAATAAAGGCCGTACGTGACAAACCCATAGCTAATGTTACACTGCATGGCAAAAAGCTGACAGCCTTTTCCCTGAGTGCTGGAACAAGACAAAGAGGCCCACTTTCACTACTGTTGTTCAATACAGTACTGGAAGTCCTAGCAAGAGCAATTAGGCAAGAGAAAGAAATAAAAGGCATCCAAATTGGAAAAAAGAAAGTCATATCGTTCCTGTTTGTGAACAACCTAATGTTAGATACAAAAAAACCTAAACACTCTACAAAAAACCTCTCAGAACTGATAAATGAATTCAGTAAATTTGGAGAAAATAAAATCAACATATAAAAATTAGTAGCTTCTATACACCAATAATGAACTAGCTAGTAAAGAAATCCCATTTACAATAGCTACCAAAAAAAAAATACCTAGGAATAAATTTATCCAAGGAGGTGAAAGATCTCTACAATGATATCTGTAAAACATTGACAAAGGCAATTGAAGACACAAAAAATAAAAATATATTCTATTTTTTGGAGAATGTAATATCAATTATAAAATAGATATAATGTGTTTGATCAACAAGCCCTCCCCTTTTTTATTATTTCAAAATATTACGTGGGAACAAATATTTTTGGTTATATGTTATTAATTTTATGATATTTGGCTGTGCCCAGCTCCCAGATAGTTCACTGTACCTCTTAGACGGGTTTTTGCCCATCCTCTTCTCCCTCTCTACCCTGCTGGGTTTTCACTGAGTTTTACTTCCCTCTGTGCACAGCTGTGCTCATGGTTAGTTGCAATTTAATAGTGAGTACATGCAGAGACCTGCACTCTAATGTTTAAATACCTCTATATCATGAGTACCAAGGGAGGAGTTTCCCCAAAGCAATCAAAAGAAGGATGAATAAACACACAAAAGCCACACATCCGTGGTCAAACAACTAGTACAGGTGAGCTAGGAATAAATTCTAAATTGTTAGAGTAAGCATGCCAAAAGTAGCTAATGTATGTATTTTTGCAAAAATTGGGGCATGTACTTTCACCAAAGTAACATCTTTAAATTAGAAGAGATTGTAAACCAAAATTTTGCCTGTATAATTAAATGTACTGTATATACCATGTTCAAATCTCTCTGCTAAAGCCCATTTTTGAAGATCTTTAGGAGACATAAAAATATTTCAAAAATAGAAATAATAATATAAAGGCTAATAAGACTATATGACAACATCTCAAAAGATGACATCAGGCAATATATAATTACTTCTTAAACAACTGTAATAAACAATATGTCAGTGTGGATTTGACAAGGATGAGACTCCATTATAGCTGGAAGTTGATCAGGACTTTAAATAACACCTATGGTTTACTTAAATTCCCTTTAAGAAAGGGTCCATGTATTAAAAAAAAAAAAAGTGCCAAATCCCAGAGATAAGAAAATGTAATGTGTTGGAGATAGGAAATCAACCAATTGGCTAAGGAGTGATATAATTGGAAAAGAGTAATAAAGGAGATGAAACTGGCAAGGAAGGTTGGAGTCAAGAATGTGGAGGCATTTGTTGATAGCCAAAATTTTGGACTATATTCTTAATCAATTATTTCCATAACAATTCACCAAATGTTTTTGAGTATGAGTGTTATAAAGATAAGTGACAATTTTAAAAAATATTTTATCAGCTATTCATGAAAATATGCTTTTCACTGACATCCTAGGGATGGTTTAGCAGTTATTTCCATCCTACCAGCCTAACTTCAAAACTCATGCTTTCCTTTGGTCTGCCCCTTGTATCTGGGTGAAAAAAACTTCAACCATCTTCTTAGAGAAATAACTTAAATATGATATAAAATTTTCCATGTGAAAAATAAATTAGAAATTGATAGTCTTCAAATGCCTATAAGAAAGCCTATTGAAGAAGGAAGAAGCCATTTTTAAAAATACAGACTTCAATATCAAGGAATCATTTTATTTCTACAATGTATATTTAATCCAGAAAAATTTTCCAGGATGTGAAAATGAAGGATGAAATGTCTTATTCTCACTAACAAATTAATTGTCTTTCAGATTGAAGAACACTTGGTGTATCTGCAAGCAGCCTTCAAAGATACTGTTAATGAAAAACACTTATTAGCAAATCGGAGAAAACTGGTCAACAGGCGCTTGCAGCATGCGTCAGTCTTATTAACTGTCCTGAAAGATGAGAAGGCATGACTTTCCTTAGTTTTTTATGTACTTCATTATTTTCTGTGGGGCTTGAAAAACCCCAAGATGTAATTTTCACTGAAGGCTATATCATATACTTTCTAAAACTATCTTACTCTCCAATTTCTTGGATAGGACAGTAGACAGTCCTATGGAAAGAAAATAAAGAAATCTTGTTCAAGTAGGCTTAAAATAAAAGTAACAGACTACAAAGATCCTAGGTTATTTTCTCTTGTTCCTAGGGCATCACTACACTTTTGACTGATGAAGCCCAAAGTAAACTTCCAATGAATATATCATTAGTTTTCCTTTTCTAGCACTGAAGCAATCCAACCTGAATATGTAAAACATGGGCAAACCAAAAGGGAGGCAATGTCATTAGGGAGCAAAAAAAATTTTATCTTGGTCTGCCAATCTTCTGAACCCTTTTATCTCATCTTTTGTTTTATTTGTCCTCTAATTCATCTGCCTCCTCTGTCCTTAAATCCCTAGTTAATCTCAAATCCCTAGTTATTCTTAACTGGAGGAGGGATGTTACAAATTTCTCAAAATAATTTCAATTTAGCTTAATATCTTAAATAAATACATATCATAGAAGAGCAGGGAGAAGCTTATGAAATTGAAGGGAGATTATAGCCCTCAAAAGTTGATGGATGTCCCTGAGAGCCAAGTATATATACTGAGAGGCAGTGGCAAATCACATTATCTCAGATTGCTTTATTTATTGACCAATCAAGCATATACATGATTGAAGAGAGAGGCTGAGAAGAGGTCAGATCCCAGCTACACACCTCAGAAGTTTTGTGATCTTGAGCAGTTGTTTAATTTCTCTAAACTTCAATTTTTTTATCTTAAGATAAAGTCACTAGGATTTATTTAACAGGAAATTGAAAGGGTTAAATGAGATTTGTCTGGGAAAAAGGTGAAGATTCAATAATTATTTTTGAACATAATATAATGAATTGATATTTTAAAAATTATCCTGCTTTATTACACAACAGATTTGAAATGGCCATTTAGTCTTAGCAAATATGACACTACTGATAAACTCAATAACAAGATTAATGTTCCTCGCAGAAAACAATTCATTTTTTAATATTATCCATTATTAACCTTTATACAGCTACAGTTTGAGAATAGTAATAGTAAGAGCAATAATGAGTCCAACTCAGACCATTACTTTTTAAAATATCTCATCATTGTCATATTTTATATCAAATAACTTGTTTTCATTTTAACATTTAGATTCGATGGCAAGAAACAATCGATCAAATAGACTACAAATTGGGAGGAATTGTGGGTGACATACTTCTTTCATCAGCATGCATTGTCTACAGTGGAGTTTTATCACCAGAATTTCGCCAGCTGATTGTGAATAAATGGGAGAAGCTTTGCAGTGAAAATGACATTTCTTTGTCTCCCAACTTTTCTTTAATTGAAGTCATGGCAGAAAAATATGAGGTAGTAACATATTTCTATTATCCAGTTAAGTGGTTATTATTGTTGATTTGGATTTGGGGTATGTGTAGTTTGGGGCTGGGATCTTTTGTTTGTTTCAAGGCCTCAAATTTTTTTGTGTATAGTTGTAGTGCCTCAATTCAATCTCTTTATTTTTCATCCTCTGGGCAAAAATCGCAAAATGCTGTTTTACCTATTGCAATCTTACTATCTTATTCCAATAAATATAGGCAGTTTTCACTCCCTAAAATCCTTTTCATTAATAAAATTGATGAACTGAATTGAACTACAAAAAGTATTCTTAGACACAGCCAAAAATATAGAGCTATGCTTATTAATTCACATAATTGTGTATTTATATAAATCCTTTGCTGATATTTAAAGGACAAAAGAGAACTGCATGTATGTTGGGGGTTTTGTTTTTTTTGTTTTTTTGTTTTTTTTTTTGAGACAGAGTCTCACTATGTTGCCCTCGGTATAGTCCCATGGTGTCACAGCTCACAGCAACCTCAAACTCTTGGGCTTCAGTGATTCTCTTGCCTCATCCTCCCAAGTGCTGGGACTACAGGTGCCCACCACAATGCCCATCTATTTTTTTGTTGCAGTTGTTTAGCTGGCCCAGACCAGGTTCGAACCCACCACCCTCCATGTATGTGGCTGGCAGTGTAACCACTGTGCTATGGGCGCCAAGCCTGCATGTACTTTTTTTAATCTTCAGAGAATAATTTTAGATTGTTTTCCGCACTGATATCTACTTAAATTGATTATCCAACCCTTAGGAAAGATTGAAAGTAAAAAATGGGAGATTTATCATAGATTACAAAAGCAGAAGAACATAATAAACTTTAAGACAAAAAATGATTACTAGAATGAAATAAGCTCACTATACAGTAAGAAATGCTTTAATTCTCCAAGAAAATGTTAACAATTCTAAACTTGTACCTAATAACATGATCTCAACTAATATAAAGAAAACATTAAGTGAACTATGGGGAAAAATAGACAAATCTACAATCATCATGAAAGATTTTAAAACCCTTCTTCCTGGAACACATAGAACAAGGACACAAAAAGCAATAAAAACAGAGAAGATTTGAATGTAATTAACCAATTGACTTAATGAGAAAATATATAACACTGTAGACTACACCACAGCTTGCATATTCTGTGCAAGCACATATAGAACACTGACAAAATTGACCATCCAATGGGTCAAAAATGTAGGTTTAGAAACTCTCAAAGGACTGAAATCATAACAAAGCATGTAACCTAACCAAAATGCAATTACACTAGAAGTCAATAAAAGATACAGTGAAAATTACCATTTTTTTATATTATGAATTATGCTCCTATGCTAATGATAGGTCAAAGAAGAAATAACAATTGAAAAAAATGATGCACTTGTTGAAAGTTTTTCCTTTGAGGTATATGGCAAAAGAATGTTCACTATCTCCCCTGATATTTAGCATTATACTACAGATCTTAGATAATATAGTGAGGAAAGGGGTAAAGGATATCAGGATTGAGAAATGCAGGTGATATATTATGTACTTAGAAAATGCAAATGAATCGATAGATGGATTATGAGAATTGATAAAAGTTTAGCAATTTCTGGAATTAAAATACAATTGGAGAGAGAGAGAGAAGATGGCTGACTAGAGGCAGCTTTCACCAGAAGTTCTGGTCCAGAAGGAGAGAAACTGGACAGAAGTGGACTCAGTGAAGCTGAAGGTGGGGAGTGGAGCATAGATAGAAGATAGACAGGTACACATCATCTCTGCTGAGACAAGCTGCAACTCCAAGAAAAGGGATCCAAGAAAATAAATTCCAGGTACAAAGCCCATCACCAATAGGATGGGAGAACCTTCCCCCAAGCTAGAGACCCATTATGGCCTCTCTACATGTGAATGGGGAACAAGGACTCCTTACTTTACCCCAGTTCTGGGGACTCCCAATCCAATATCACCCTACCAGTTTTAATTGCAGAATTGCAGAAAATACTCATGGGAACCAGTGGAAGGACTCTGGCAACATGAAGAATCAGAGTAGATCAACTCCCCCAAGGAATGACAAAGGAGATATAACAGAAGAAGCCATTCCGAGACAAATGGCTGAAATGTCAGAAATAGAATTCAGAATATGGATGGCAATCGAAATGAATAGAATGGAGGAAAAGAAAGAAATAGAAACCCAAAGAGTTGTTCACATTGCCTCAAGAAATTAATGAATTCAAAGTCAAAATCACTAAAGATATACACATATGAGAAAAGACATAGCAGAGCTTGAAGTGAAAAAGTTATTCAAGGAGCTTCACAATACATTAGAGTCTCTTAGTGATAGATTTGAGCAGGCAGAAGAAAATATCTCAGAAATTGAGGACCAGCCTTTTCAATGATTCTAAGCATTCAAAGAGAGAGAAAAATGGAAAACGAGAACAGAACATTCCCTGAGAGAGTTGTGGGATCATTCCAAAAGATTAAATGTCTGAATTATACAGATTCCTAAAGGAGAAAAGGATGGTCCTAAAGGCACAGATGGTCTACTCCAACATATTATGGAGGAGAATTTCCCAAGCATTGCAAGAGATTCAGAAATTGAGATAGTAGATAGTTTCAGAACCCTAGCATGACTCAATCCAAATTAAGCTTCTCCTAGACACTGTAATTAACTTTGCCAA
>CAUYRH010162274.1:0-12735 GCA_963574655.1 Perodicticus potto | reverse complement strand
GAATTCTCAACTAAATTTCTGATTGTTCTCATAATCATACATATATTTCATATAACATAATGTTTTTAGAATGATAGTTTTGGAGGAAGAACTGCTATGATTGTATAGACTAACTCATTTTGGACAGTAAAATTTTAACAGAAACTTTTAGTGTAACAATATATACTTATTATATAAAATAAATAATACAAAAATAAAGTTAAAAGTTGAAGTCTATCAAAATTCAAAAGGGGCTAAGGATAAAATAGGCTTGGGAATGTCTGCTGCACACATTAATAAACACAAAATAAAGAAGAAAACCGATTTTGCATCAACGAAGTTGCATCAAAATGGCTGCATTAAAATGTGCTCATGATCAGAATGACCAACATCAAATTATCTTGCTTTGTTGTTTTAAGAACTCGCCATTTAAGATAACGGTAAAAGTAACTTCCTTTGTTTACTATGTCTTACAAATATGTTAATGCAATCAGTAGCTCTCCA
This sequence comes from Perodicticus potto, assembly GCA_963574655.1. Taxonomy (NCBI): domain Eukaryota; kingdom Metazoa; phylum Chordata; class Mammalia; order Primates; family Lorisidae; genus Perodicticus; species Perodicticus potto. The sequence goes on along the minus strand of CAUYRH010162274.1, from coordinate 12,252 downwards.
TAGGGGGTGAAATTCAAAAAGTGAATTTATAAGCAAAATTTAAAAGGTGTAAAGTGTAAAATTTTAAAGACCCCCCCCCCACTGCAATTGTCCTGAAAATACACAGGAAGTCATTCATTGTAAGTTTGTGAAGATCCAAGTTTGCCTGTGTGGGTGAAATAGGTTAACATGGACACGCAGGTAAGTTTACACTCTCAAGGTTCAAACAATGCTCACATGAGACTATTTCACATATATCAATGACATGGTAGCCTTGACTGACAGTTATGACCAAGGTCAGCCTTACTAGAATGTGATGTAAGCCTATTTCATCTTGACTATTTCCCTTTGTGCACTGTTCTACCCTTATCATGTTGTTTCTCTACCTCCCTGTGCCAAATATTTATAATTCTGTGATGAGTTCTCCTTGAGTCTCTCCCAGGCCTGTACCGCTCTCTTTGTACACACACCTGTTGACACTTTGCTCTCACCCAGCTGTTAATTGGAGAAAATTTGATATGCAAATTCATCGTAAGGTGGCAATACCTAACAAGACCTACCCTTCCAGAGGGAGGCCCATCTTAACATTGATAATATGACTCTAATAACTGAATCCCTTGATGGGCTGAAGGGGAATATATGCCTCAAATTTTATCATGGAGGCCGTAGGCTACTTCACTTCTCTGTAATGCTGGCTTTGTCAGGACATGTTAATAACATGAAGAAAATGTGTACAACATACTTACTACATAAGGTCAGAGCCTGGTTATTTATAGTGTATAATGTTGATGTTTTAAACTTACTAATGTTCACTGTATATAGAAAAGTACCAAGAGTTTTATTTATAACGTGTACACATACACATTCTCTGTTTGGGGGGTTTTGAATCTGTGGGTTCAGGGTGATGTCTGCGGCTATTTTCGGCTGTATGAAATTCAGCGGATCTTAAAAAATAAATTTGTCTCCACTATCTTTTGAACTTAGTAATACCTTCTCTAAAGGCCTGCTTATACTGTCTATGCTACTGTGATATATTTATTTACATCACAGTCAAGGTTTCAATTTAGGTAATGTATTCAATGTCTCTTGTGAAAAATGATCAATTGGACAACTGTGTTCCTCCTGAACTGGATACGGTTTGTAATAACAGTAAGTATTAAAGGTAAACATTTTCTTTTTTCTGTAAAACCACACCAGCCTTTAAAGCTCTTCATAAAAATGGTTAACGTAATGAAGAAATAGTGCACACACATTGGCTCTACCCTGAGATGACAGGACTTAGACTTGTCATTGTTTTGATAAGTATATTAACACAGAATTTTTATCGTATGATGATGTGGCCTTGTGTTGCTGCAAACAGATACAAGTTCAGTTAAGAGACATTTCGTTTCAATGAGTTCTCTTACATATAACTGTATGTTTATTGCAGACTTCTTTACTCTCTAGGTTACCAAATTACTTTCAAAGAAACAAATAGACCACAATAAACATCAAATCTATCTACACTGATAGACAAATTGACCATTTCACTCTGTAGTTTATTGTAGCATTTGTTTCATCTACAAATATTTAATTGATAAAAGAATTAAATATATTTTATTACTCACCAGCTCTTCATTTGGTTAAAATAAGTAATCTACAAGCTGTAGTATATGTACACCATGGAATACTATTCAGCCATTAAAAAAAATGGAGACTTTACAGTCTTTGTATTAACCTGGATGGAAGTGGAACACATTATTCTTAGTAAAACATCATAAGAATGGAGAAGCATGAATCCCATGAACTCAATTTTGATATGAGGACAATTAATGACAAATAATGACACGGTGGGGTTGGGGAAAGGGAAAAGCAGAGAGAGAAAAATGAGGGAGGGGTGGGGAAAGGAAGAGCAGAGAGAGGGAAGGAGCGAGGTGGTGGAAGCTCGGTGTGCGCCACACCTTTTGGGGGCAACACACGATTGTAAGTGGGGCTTTACCTAACAAATGCAATCAGTATAACCTGGTGTTTTGTACCCTCAATGAATCCCCAACAATAAAAAAATAAAATAAAATAAGTAATATACAAACAAAAACTCATGAAAGGAGTATAGAATTGAGTACATTAAGTAAAATAATATGGTGTGCCCCATGTAGGGTACATTGCATTTTATAACACCTATTGGAACCAACATGTCTTGCACATAATAAATATTCTATAATATATTCAATAATTAGTTACATAACTATTTAACTTATAATGATGAAATAATTACGCCTCTACAAGAGAGAGAAACTTAGGCAAGCATGCTTTTTGCCACATACATATTTAAAACATAAGAAAACTTGAGGCTTCATAAGATAATTTGACATTTTGTACTTTTTCTACTTTTATTAATAGTCCCTAGATTTAAATGATCCTCTATTATAACAAATTGGACCCAAAAGACATGGGATTGACTAAGTACATAAAGAAATGATTATTGTATTGAATGATCTAATTAAGCCAGCGAATAACTTGAAAGACTACATACCACACATATTTTTCATTCTGAGAACCTATCCCCAAATTCAACAAGACTAACAACATAGTTTATCATCCATAAATTCTGAGATATTTTATCCTTAGGAAAATAAGTGAAAGGTACTTTATTTTGGAAAGAAAAGTAGCCAAACAGTATGGAAGTAATTCCAAAGTCGCGTGTCTGTCCATACTAGATAATAATAGTAAAATAATTTTATATCGTGTTTCCTGTTTTGAACATACACCTTTCAAAAATTTGCTTGAGCTTTTAAATTGTATACATTTTCAAAATATTCACATCTCCTTAAATATAAAAGGTAGTTTAAGTAACTGCACTAACTAAATTGGAACAAATAATATAAAAGGATGTGATGATCAAAAAGTTTATGACACAGAAGTTTATTTTTATTTAATTATTATAAAGTATTTTATTCTTCAGTACATAGGACTTTAATTTAAAAATAGCACATATCTTTCAATAACAACAGATACTTTAATAGCATGGAAGCTTTTATGTACTGTGTGAGGTGAATATTTGCACATTATATCATGTTTCAATACCATTTTTACTCTTATTTTAAAATAATTCTCACCCACCAAATTATAACATTTGGCCCAGATGAGTAATGTATTGTGTGTGCAAAATTCCTAACAATCCCTTTCTGTAATATTTCCACTGTATAGGTCTAGATGCAGTTGTCCATTTAGTTTTCCCAAAATAAAACTTTAGCAATACTAATAAACTTTATTTCAACCAGTAATAAAGATACTAGGAAAATTTGGAAACCAAATCATGTATTTGTGGTATGTCCATTGAAAGTATCCCCCATAACAAATTTATCACTAACTCCAATCAATGTTAGCTCCTGAATATCTTCACTCCATTTCTGTGATCATTATGCCAGTTTGGCTTTCCATCATCTGTTATTTAAGCAGCAGAAAAGCTTTCTAACTAATGCCCCCAATTACACATTTATACTCTCAAATCTATGTTTGCCATTCTTATTGTTCCTAGGATGAACACTGAGGTCTTTATCACGGTTTGTTAAGAACAACCTTATCTGGACCCATTTGCCTTTTTTGTACCGTATTTCCCATCACTCCCTCCCATGAATACTTCAGCTATACTGGTCTACTTTCCGTTCCTTTTTATTCTTTATTTCTATTTTTTTTAAGAGAGGGTCTCACGCTGTCATCAAGATGGACTGTAGTAGCCCAGGCATAGCTTACTTTAGCCTCAAATTTCTGTGCTCAAGTGATCCTCCCCCCTCAGCCTCCTGAGTAAGTTGGGACTATGGGCATGTGACACCATGCCTGGCTAATTTCTTTTCTGTTTTTTATATAGAGAGGGTCTCTCGGTGTTGCCCAGGCTGGTCTTGAACTCCTGGCCTCAAGCACATCTCTTGCTTCAGCCTTCCAAAGTGCTAGCATTACAGACCGAAGGCCCCTAACTTTCAGTTACTTAAATATATGAATTGTCTGATCACAAGGCCTAGCTAGAAATTGTGCCTTATGTTATCAATACTACCTTATCTCTTCTAATAATCACATCACCATTTAACACTTATTAAGACTTCAAAGCACAAGTTAAAAAGTCATTTCTTTTTAATGACTTTTAAACAGGGACACCTTCCTGTCCACCTTACCCCCTAAGACTAGGTGAGCAACCAATTATAAATCCTTATACATAAAACACTGTGCAGCTTTCCATCATAGTATTATGCTATGCTATGACAATTATACATTTATTTTTGTGTTACTTGAGGATTGCTATCTCCCCCTCTACATGTCAACTCCATGAGGTCAGAGACAGTATTTGCATTTGCTCAATATTCTTAGCATACAGCACAGTGCCCAGCATATACCAATAATTCAATAAATATTCTTTCACCAAATAGCTAAATGAACAAGTAAGCATTATCTATTAAAAAGTCATTTGTATAACTTTGAGGGATGGTTAGTCTGCGGCTGTTCAATTGTAGAGGATATTTTTCTACTTTCCCCCCAGTGGAACCTGCAAATATTGCAACCTGGTAAAAAGTTTTAGACGCCTCAGTGACTGAGACCTCAACAAGAGCTGCAGATGGGAGTTACTGTGACAGCAATAAAAGTATTGCCATGAATTTAAATGTTATATTAGCTATACTAGCAACTGACACTAATAAATGCCTAATACCACACTTTTGAATTGTTTGAGCAGTCCTCTGGGGATTTTCAATAGGTCTTTCTTGCCTGATTTCATGCACCAAGAGCTTAACATTCACCTTTTAAGACATCAGATAACCAAATCATATCACCACCATTTTTTATTAAATAAGCAAATTAATATTTGCTTCAAATGAGTCATAGTAAAATTTGGAAATCAATAAGAATTATTGCTAATGGGGCTTACACTTTATACTATAAAATAGAATATATATACATATGTATGTAATATAGAATGAATACATAATAGAATATACGAACATATGGAGTGTATGTTGAACATAATCGAAATATAGTGTTACTTAATGCAAAGAAGTAAGTGATATCATTCTCACTTCATATTTCCTCCTGTCTAACTATACTTTCTTATTTCTGCTTTAATTTTATACTGCATTTTATTTTTATTCCACTGAATTGTAGTTAGCTATTTTGCAAATACCAAAGTTTGTCTTAAATTTCATATATCTGCCATAACTCATACATTTTATTAGACAAGACATGTTTCCAACTTTCATCTGTTAAAAGATTGACAAACAATTTTAAGACAGACAGCATGATAAGTGTGAGACTAGTGTGCACCACACCTTATTGTGGACAGAATCATCTGGAGATCCTATTAAGCTACAGGTTCTGATTCAGTAGGTCTGGCGAGGGCTCTGAGATTCTGTGTTACTAACAAGTTCCCAGGTGTCCAAGGACTACAATTAGAGTAGCAAGGTAATGGCACTACAAACTCCATTTGCTGACTCTAGGTTCGACAAACTTTTTCTGTAAAAAGCCAGATGGTAAATATTTTTAATGTCGTAGACCATATGGACTCTGTTGCAACTACTCAGCTCTGCCATTGTAGTTGTAGGTCAGCCCCAGACAACATATAAATCAATGGGTGGAACCTGGTTCCTATAAAACTTTATGAACACTGATATTTGAATTTCCTATGATTTTTCACATATCACAATGTGTTGTCTTTTTCTTCTTTTTTGCAACTTTATCAAAATGTAAACACATTCTTAGCTGGTGAGCTACACAAAAACAGTCTATAGAGCCCAGGTATGGTGGCTTACACCTGTAATCCTTGCACTCTGGGAGGCTGAGGTGGCAGGATCCCTTGAACTCAGGAGTTCAAGAACAGCCTGAGCAATTCATAATTGCCAAGTCATGAAAGCAACCCAAATGCCCAACAACTCATGAATGCATTGACAAATTGTGGTATATGTATATTATGGAATACTATTCAGCCATAAAAAGATGGAGACTTTACATCTTTTATGTTTACCTAGATGGGGTTGAAACACATTCTTCTTAGTAAAGTATCTCAAGAATGGGGACAAAAGTATCCAATGTTCTCAGTACTAATATGAAACCAATATATAAAAGCTTACAAACTCATATGAAGGATACAACACAAATATAGGCTAGCAAGTGGGAGGGGTGAGGACGGAGAGGAGAGGAGAAGGGAGAAGGTGATTGGTGGGAGGAAGGAGGACATTTGGTGGGATCTCACCTAATGTTCACAGTTTGAGGGTATTCAACAGATCCCCCTGGGTGAGGGGTTCTCCTACAACTTGAATTTTACCCTGGAAATAAGAACAATGAAACTTAAAATGTGTTCCCTCATACTAATTTGAAATTTAAAAAGTAAGCCCAAATCTAAAGAAATAAACAAACAAATAAATAAATAAAAGAGTGAGACCTAATAACCTAAAAACAGAAAACTCTAGTGTGGTGGGTGCCTATAGTCCCAGCTACTCAGGAGGCTGAGGCAGGAGGTTCACTTGAGCACAGGACTTTGAGGCTACTGTGAGCTAGGCTGATGCCATGGCACTCTAGCCTGGGACAACAAAGTGGGACTCTGTCTCAAATAAAAACTACACAACACACACACACACACAAAACCCCCAACAGTCTGCAGTTGGTTAACCACACTGCTAGAGCGTAAAGTCCCAGTGGGTAACTTTGCCACAGGCTGCAGTGAGGGTGGGGATAAGGATAGTCTTTGTAGAAAAGATTACATTTTGAGTAGGGACTTGCAGAAGTAAGGCCTTTCTGGAAAGACAAGTGGGAGAAAGTGAAAGACAAAGATAAAGGCAAGCAACAGCATTAATGTGTTCGCTGAACTGAAAGCATCAGTGTGGCATGAGACAAACAATTTCTGTGTTGAGAAGGCTTAATTAAGGAAATGGTGATTGTTTAAATGCATACTTAAATAATTTTAAACCTTAATGAATAGGGATGTCAAATAAGCATGCAGAATGGACAATGGGAGGTGCTATTAAGTTGCCCATTTTGGAATTTCAAGACTGGTCTACTGGGAGGCAGAAAGAACAGAAATGATTGAGGAGAGCAGAAAGAGCTAAATTTGAAAGGTTAGGACTCTCTGAAAGTGATTACAAACCGTTTTCAAATGAAAGCTTTGCAGAAGCATTTATATAAGTGATCAGGGTATGCAAATCCAATAATAAGATGTGCAATATGTATCAGAGAGCAATCCTCCAATTGTATCAGGCAGAGAAATCCTTCAATCCATTTTTTCATTGTTATAATACAAAGCACACAGCAGATTAAAAAGGAAAGATAAGAACCGAGGATTGAAGATATAAAAAATGATCTCTACAAATGCCTCCAAGTCTGATCATCTTTGAAGATGAGCTACATGGTAGGCAGATGTGCTGAGAGGTAAAATGGACCTATAAGTTTTATAGAACATGATTTTATTAGTTCTCTGGAGGTGGCAGTGAAGTGAAATGATGGAATATTACAAAGAAAATAAGAGTTTGAAATTATGCAAGATGGAGTATCAAGTATAACATTAAAACAATCCAATGCTTTTTGTAACTCTCTTCCTCCAATTCTCTTTCCATTTCCCAGCTCATCTCTGTCCCTTCCCTCCAAAGGACTCTGCCCAGTTGTCTTGGATGTGTGCTTCAATGGAATGCTGGATGTGAATTAAGATTTGCTGAAAACAAGGCATGATTATATTTTTAATTCTCTCAACAGTCTAATAAATTGTGAATTTTTGCCGCCATTTAACAGACAAAGGAAGAAAGGGTTGGAAACCTAATTTATTTATACACATCTCCTCCCAAATAAGCAATGCACCTACCAGTAGATGTGGCTTTGTGGTAACTCAGGGGTAAATAATGGGAGGCATAGCAAAGCGGAAGTTTCCCCTTTCCCACAGTAGGGGGAATGCTAATTTACTTTCAGATGTACAGGAAAGATTTGTATCTGGATTTGATCAAATCAAAAGCAATTATCTACAAGTTTTGGTCAGAAAATTTTAGGTGATTTTTAAATACTGGCTAATCATGAGAGAAAAGGTAGCATTTTATTAGTGAAAGTTAGGAAAAGAAATAAATCTAGATATGGTAAACTTACAGGGTTAAAAAAAAAATTGGAAGGACCTGTGACCAAGTTTCCTGCCAAATGAGGAGAGTTGTTATGTATAAAATATCATGTTTTGAGCATCTCCTCAATGCCAGGCACTATGCTGGGCACTATACAAACTACTTTCCTTTAATTTTCACTACATTCCAAAGAAAGTGGTTATTATTACCCATGCTTAACACATGAAGCCTAGAGGGCTTAAGTGAATTATCCAAAGTTCCTTGAGTTCTATGGACTTGCTAAGAAAGACTGCTAAAGTGTCAATTTGGAAATTAGGTACCTAACACATAGCAGATGCTAAACAGATGTTTATTGGATTTGGGGTTTTTGTTTGTTTGTTTGTTTGCTTGCTTGCTTGTTTTTTGAGACAGAGTCTCAAGCTGTTGCCCTTGGTAGAATGCTGTGGTGTCACAGCTCACAGCAACCTCCAACTCTTGGGCTTAAGTGATTCTCTTGCCTCAGCCTCCCAAGTAGCTGGGACTACAGGTGCCCACCAAACACCTGGCTATTTTTGTTTGTTTGTTTTTGCAGTTGTTATTGTTGTTCTAGCAGGCCGGGGTTCAAACCCGCCAGCCTCGGTGTATGTGGACTGCGCCCTACCCACTGAGCTACGAACGCTGCTCTATTGTTGTTTTCTTAATATCACTAACATTATTATATTTGCCATTTCCTTAACTCCTCTAAGCCTTGCTTACTTCAACTGTAACATGGAAGTCAATGTAAGTTTGCCAGAAAGATTACATGAAACTATCCACTGAAAGTTTCTGGCATATTCAAGCCACTTCGTAAATGTCAAAATGCCCATAAATTTTATCTTGAGGAATACTTTTTTAGTTTTTAAAAAGACCAACTAAGACAATGGATATTGATACATTCACCTATTTAGTGGCATACCTCTGTGTAACAAACTTGATGCTTAGCTTCAGAAAACAATGTTTGACTAGAAAATGACTTTGGTAAAAGTAACTGAGATCAGGAAGTTAAAAGAGTTTATGGCTGAAATACTCATAAAATACTTTAAAGTTTCTGAGTTTTTTTTTTTACCCCGTCTACTACTTCTTGTTGTTATTTTTCTATATTTTGTCTCTTTAAGGACTTAAACAGATGATAATTTTTAATATGTAGTGTTTCCATATTTGACAAACTAATATTATTAATAATTCTTTAAAAATAGTCTGACTCATTCGTGTCCCAGTTTGAAAGTTGTCTTTTAAAAGTTGAAACAATGTTTATCGATAGGGCGGAAGTACTTAATAAATGTGTTCAGTAAATATTGGATGAAAGATTTGAATCAATGACTCATTTCCACTATTATTATTTTTATATCTTTAGATTTCTGCAAAGCTTCCTTTAAATTGGATATGTACTGATCTCTGCAAATTAATTTTAACAAAACACATTATGTTCTCCTAGATGTGCGAATGCATTTGTTTCATTATACTTTTTAAAAATTATATTTTAAATTGATTTTGGTACTTGATGTGCTAACATTTAAATGCAGCACAGCTAGCTTCCTTCATTCTTTGCTCCTTGGTGCTTCTCTTCATTTAAAATTCATTTTGATGAGTTCTGGCACTCCTCATGCCTTTAAAGTGTAAGCCAAAATTTCAGTTTACAAACAGATCTTTATGTTAATGGCTAACAGTAAATTCTGATTCTAAAAGGAAAAAAAAATGACCAAGTATCTTTACATGATATTTTAGGGTGTTTTCCAAATTTGTCAAATAAAGGCAGAGTTAGGGAATACACTTGCAAAGAGTGTGATTCTATGGGGGAAAATGTTTGTTTGAGAGCTTATCACTGAAAAGATCACTCAGGGAAAGAAAGCTCTAAGGCCAATGAAGGAAAAACAAATGAAGAAAGGATAAGACTAGCTTGTGTTGCAATGGAGGCCAAGAAGTGGCTTCTGAGATTGACACTGAAGACAGAGTTGAATTTGGAATTTTGAGGAAAGAGTATTTCAAAATATGTATTGGAGTGGGGAGAGCTTCTTGAAAGCCTGGGGAACAATAAGCATTGAGTAAGACAGGACCTTTGGGGTCTGTGACATTAGGTTATACCCAGTAACAGGAGATAAGGTGGGATAGGTAAGGAGAGGGCAAGATGGAGAAGGTGGTAAGAGGCAGGTGCTGATTAGCAGGTTTTGAGCATACGTAGAGCATATGTTCTTCCAAAGGAGAACTCCTGTAAGTGCTTAGAAATACAGGACTGCATCTCTCTTCTTTGTTTGTAATTGTGATGCTTTGGGATTGTGCTCTCTAATTATTATACCTGTAACAGACATCTCCTACCACCAGGTGGCTACAGTATTCATGCCATGCTTGGGTAGTTTTCAGGTGTTTGGGACTCTGTTGTGGCGAAAGTTTTTCCAGGTTATTATTTTTAAAAACTGATAACCCATTTAATATTCTTTGTTCCACATAGACAATGAGTTGGGAAAAATTAAATCGAGTTCATCTTTTTTCAGTATTCACCGGTTTAGCGACTGATTTATATGTTAGATTTCCAAGGGGGGGCACTAAAGGAAATGAAACAGAAGGAATTCATGTGACTTTTATCTAGTTTCTGTGTGCCCTACATTATAATCCATGACCTGCTCCCAGATAATGATCTTTGATGTCACTGCTGCCAGCATAAAATCTTGACACGCATGAATAATTCTTTTGTTCTTCTCTCACAATTCACTGATTGAGATCCCCTATGGCAATGTTATACCTGTGGGAAGGGATGTTCACTGAATTAGAGGAAGAGAAAAGGCAAGCAAGGCTCTCTAAAGCCTTCAGGGGAAGGTCAGTGGCAATTTGGATAGTAATAGTTGGCAGAATACAGATCCAGGAGCTCTGTTTTCATTATACTTTATGATATCATGCCCCAGAGAACATAAGGTTCTCAGTTTATTTTTTGGGAAAATTATATAAATCCAAGATCATTATTTTTGACTCTTCATATTAATAGATAATGCATTAAGTTTGCGTTAAAACTAAAAATGATGTAACCAAGTTTTTAAAAAGCAAAACACTGCAATTAACGTATCAAAATACCCCATCACGGGGAAAGGATGCTGTTTGTTGCTCTAAATTATTTAAAAGTTTTCACACAATTTGCTATAAACATCTGACTGATAGAAGAATCCAAAAGTCATGGTTGATGTTGATACATTGAATGCCATCCTTTTTCCTTGCTTCTATTTTTGCTATAAAGAATGAACAGACAAGACTATCTGGGTGATAGATCCTTGAATATTAGATTAATTAACTAAGAAGATTATGGAGAGGTATTATGTGATCAGCACTATTCCAGGTATTAGTGGGGCTGCAAATAAATATTGGCCAAGATGTCTGACTTCTCACTCAACAGTTATATTGGTAAGACAAGATTAATTAACATAAAATTTAAAAAAAGGTAGAACAGCATGTTCTAAGCAATAAGGATTATATGTGTACAAAGAGATGAGAAATCAATGAAGCCTGCATTTCAGTGGAAGAGCCCTTAGGAAGTACATTTATCAGTTGGGATGAATTCTTTGCCTATTTTCTGTCATTATCTCTTCTCTCTCATTGAATCTATTTTTCTTTGTATGTCCTCTCAGAGCCCTCACATCAGTACAAGGTATCCAGTCCATACATATTTGCTGGTTGACCTAATAATTTTTCTCAAGGATATATTAAAAACAAGCAAATGAATGACATTTTGTTTTTCTGTCAAATATAATTATCTTGAGAAAAAATTGGTTTTGACCATGATTGAGTACTTAAGCATTAGATCATGGAATCTTAAAATAAAGCTTACAAATCTGTTTCTTAAAGGGTGCAATGCCCAACCACACTCCTTCATAACATTGAAGAATGAAGATAAAATTTGAATGCCTATTGGATTCTCAAAACAATTTTATTTCACTCATCTGAATCAATTAGTCATGACCTATAATATCAAGATTTTATAAGGTTAGTAGTCACTTTTCAACAAAATATTTTTCTAATGCTTGATATTTCAAAAATTTGTTGTAAATATCTTAATAATGTGAATTTGTTCTCATTTTTAGGAGCGAGATTTAAGTATTACTCATTTTATTTCGAAGGAAGGCAAAAGTCTTTTATTTTGATATCCTTATATCAAAAAACTGTTGTTTAGCCACGTTCCTCTTAAATTTAAACACTGAATGATATTTGTTGCAATTAG
>CAUYRH010162272.1:0-39436 GCA_963574655.1 Perodicticus potto | reverse complement strand
TTCCTGGCCAAGGAACCCATACACCTATATATACCCCGAGACTAAAAGCCTAAAGGGGGAGACGCGGAAAGACCGGGAGAGAAACGGAGAGAGCTTTTCTCTCCCCACTTGAGTTCTCTCTCTCTACCAGGAGCTTTAGTGCTTTCTGTATTCTTTTCTGTAAATAAATTCTGTCTTACCACTGGAAAAAAAAAAAAAAGAAAAGAAAATGCCATAAAGGCTATGTTAAACAGTTTGATGAAAACATTTCAGATTGTATATGAAACCAGCACATTGTACCCCTTGATTGCACTAATGTATGCAGCTGTGATTTAATAAAAAAATAAAATGGGTCCTCTTGATAAACCAGAGTTCAGAGAACCAGACATTAGCATTCTCCTTAACAGAGAATGTGTGACAGGTGCCTGTAGTCCCAGCTACTTGGGAGTCTGAGGCAAGAGAATCATTTAAGCCCAACAATTCGAGGCTGCTGTGAGCTGTGATGCCACAGCACTCTCCTTTTTTACCCATCTCCTCAAAAAAGGAATATGAAATAGAACAGAGTAATCGTAAAATGTCTAACTTTAGGGTAACTAGACTTGCTTAATACTTGAACCCCTGTTACACCTCATCTTTCGTGTCTTTGTTAACTGAATACTCAAATAGATGCATAGTTTTTTTTTAATAAACAATAAACACATTATAATAAGCAATCTACTTTCTTGGTACAAGAACTCTAAAAAGATAACCCATTTAATTAAATACACCAGAATTTCAAAGAACTGCTAAGGCATCAACACACTTTTCAAGGGAGCCACAGGGAAAACCATCAATTACACATCCAAATAACTATACCCATAGCAGATTAGAGTTTATTAGTATCCACATTTTAATCTACTCAACAAATAACTATTGCACCCCCTACTATGTGTCAGGCACTAGGACTGTGCTTTACAGAGAATACAAAAATAAGTACAACAGCCTCTATCATAAAGAAACTTACAATGGCTCAGCGCCCGTAGCACAGTGGTTATAGCGCCAGCCACAAATACTGAGGCTGGGGGGTTTGAACCCAGCCCAGGCCAGCTAAACAACAGTGACAACTGTAACAAAAAATAGCCAGTCATTGTGACAGGTGCCTGTAGTCCCAGCTACTTGGGAGGCTGAGGCAAGAGAATCACTTAAGCCCAAGAGTTTGAGGTTGCTGTGAGCTGTGATGCCACTGCACTCTACCGAGGGTAACGTAGTGCAACTCTGTCTCAAAAAAGAAAACAAGAAAGAAAGAAAGAAAGAAAGAAAGAAAGAAACTTATAATCTAAGACATAAGATAAAACATGTACATAAATGGTTCTAGTTCAAGCTCTAAATATCATGAGAGATCATAAATAAATATGCAAGAAGTTGAGATTACTTTTAGGCTCTGACAATAGCTCAGGGAAGAGCTGACATTCGTGATAAGATTGAGAGGATGGGCAGGATTTGGCAAAGACAGCTTATAAAATTCTCATTTTGAACCTTTATATTCTTATCAGTAAAATAGGGATAAAAATAATTCTGTCTACTCTACAGTAATGCTTACAGGGTCAGTCTGATTTCATGAACAGTGCACCAGCAGTAATAATTACTTCTCAAGAAATGTGTACAACTTGCAAGTGCCCATTATTAATTCATTTTTAATGTTTCCAGTGTCACCTTTCAAAGGACTTCAGAGTGATAAAGCATTTCTACCTCGTGGTAGAAAGGAAACCTTTTGCAAACCCCAGTGATGTGTACCACGAGTATGTACTGTGTACCCACATATGAATCTCCAGTTCTTTGTATATTGGGTGTACTATGTGTTGAGGTGAACCAGATAGGTAAGCTCTTCTCTCTGAGCACAGGGTAAAGAACAAATTATCCCCCTGACTAGTCCAACAAAACACCTCTCACACCCGTCTCAGCTTTTCTAGACACACTTCTGGGCTGCCCTTAGAAGTGGCTCCATCAAGTCTCTGTATCTTTGTAGAGGACTCTGGGACAGAAAGCTGAAAAACACATAGTGCATGCTTGACGTAGGACGCTGTCCGCCTGAGTCTGAGCTTGCATCAACTGTCTGCCACAGGCAGCTGTGATCAGGGGTGGGCTGAGAGGATCTAACACGGGCAGCAGAGGCTTCTCTGATACTAACCGAATTGAACCTGAAAAATTTTTACATCCTATGGGCCACCTGGGGAGTTAATTATTTGGCTTACAACTTTTTGATAATACTCTAAAAAATTCTTAAATAATCAAAATAATATTTTACTCATAAAATATATCCTGAATAATATTGATTACTAATCATAATAATGTATCCCAAATAATTGTAATTCTTTGGATCATCACTCTTTGGGAATATGTTTAAAAATTCTCTTGGAGTGTATATATATATTTAAATACACACAAACATACATACACGCACACAGTTTGTATATATAAATGTGTAATGTAGGAAATAAAAATAATTATAGCAATTCAAAGATTTCAGCTACACCAATAGCTTTTCACAACCATAAACAGTGGAGTTATAGTAGTGTATTCAATAATCAAGAGGATGAGTTTCAGAATCACACAGATCCATTAGCAGAGAGTATGATATTGAGCCAGTGACTCATTTTGCTATTGCCGCCATAATGTTGTGTAACAACTCCAAAATTTCAAAGGCTTATGACAAGCATATATTTCTCATTCACCAAGGCTTTGGGAAGATGGTATCATAGTTCTAGGTTCACCTTGGCTTGGCTAGGCTTGTTTCGGGATTTTAATTATGTT
The DNA here is from genome assembly GCA_963574655.1 of Perodicticus potto. Lineage (NCBI taxonomy): Eukaryota > Metazoa > Chordata > Mammalia > Primates > Lorisidae > Perodicticus > Perodicticus potto. The sequence continues at coordinate 36,667 of CAUYRH010162272.1, read as the reverse complement.
CAGATCTACCAATAATTTTTCTTATTCTTCTCAAAATTGTTAGACCCCAATAAGTTTTCCCAATTATCCCAAAGATCCAGTTCAGACTCATGCAGTGCATTTAGTTCCTTTAATCCAGAATAGTTTCTTCTTAGTCTTTCACTGGCTTTCATAACTATATTAGCTTTCTTTACTTCATAACAAGTTGCCACAAATTCAGCAGCCTAAAACAATACGTATTTATAATCGCAAAGTTTCTACGGATCAGGAATCCAGACATAGCTTCACAGAGTTTTATTCTTCAGAGTCTCATCAGGCTGAAGTCCTGTATTAGCCAGTGCTGCGGTTTCACCAGAGCCTTGCCTGGAGAAAGGTCTGCTTCCAAGCCTCCTCAGGGTATTGTCAGACTTCATTTCCTTGCTGCTTCAGGATTGAGGCTCTAGTTTCTTTCTAGAAGCCATTCTGAGCTCCTAGAGCCTATCCACAGTTCCCTGTCATTTGCACTTCTCCAAAATAGCTACTTACTTCGTGGCAGCTTACTTCTCCAAGGACATGAAGAGCTGTCTCTCTTGCACCTCTGCTAGTAAGATGGGAGTGACCCTCCATCACCTATACCAGACTCTACTGGCTAAAAGCAAGTCACAGGTCCTGCCACACTAAAGGGCAGGTGACATGAACATCAAAGGGCAGGGATCACTGGATTCTGCCTACGACAGTGACCTTGATGCTTTTGAAAATTACTTTGTAGAATTTTCCTTAATTGGGGTTTGTAAAATGTTCCTCAAATTGGATTTGTCCAATGTTTCCTGATGATTCCTCATGATCAGGTAAAGAATCTTTTTTAAGAATGCCACAAAAAATGTTAAATCCTTCCCATTGCATAGTGGCTCACAATTTTGATTTGCCCTATTATTGATGTTCATATTAATTATTTGAATTGAGTGATATCTTCCAGGGTTTCATTACTGGAAAGTTATTCTTTTCCCTTATAGTTTTAATAAATGCTTTGTAGAGAGATGGTTTAACACTTTTTTAACAACTCATACCTCATCACACATTCTTTTTTTTTGAGACAGAGTCTCACTTTGTCACCCTCGGTAGAGTGCCATGGCGTCACAGCTCACAGCAACCTCGAACTCTTGGGCTCAAGTGATTCTCTTGCCTCAGCCTCCCTAGCATCTGGGACTATAGGTGCCTGCCACAACGCCCAGCTATTTTTTTTGTTTGTTTGTTTGTTTAACAGGTCGGGGCCGGGTTCAAACCCACCGGCCCCAGAGTATGTGTCCAGTGCCCTAACCACTGAGCTACGGGCACCCAGCTCTCATCATACTTTCTAATTAAGAGATAAAAAGATTGCAGGCTGCTAGTTTATTGGAGAAAAAGGGAATAAGACCTCTGGGCTCAGAACAAATACCAAACTCTTTATTAGAGTTTGATGGATGAGAAAGATTATTAATAAACAATCTAGTAGTTTATTTAGTATACATTCCTGGTTTACTATTTACTTCAACAGCTTATAATCAATTATTAAAATTATTTATTTTGTTGTTTAAACTGTCCCAGACTGAAGTCCTTTCAATGTGGTTTGTGTGTTCTTTAACATATTTCTATCATGTTTTGAGCAGTTCCTACTTTCTGGCACAATAAGATATCCAGGTTCATGCACTCTCCTTGCCCCAGTGCTGAAATCAGTCATTATTCCAAGGATCCCTTTACTACCATTCTTTGTGTGGGTTCAAACTATTATCTGGGGTTACTTACTCTGTGCCTGAAGAACTCCCTTTAGTCTTGCTTATAAGGGGGGTTGTTTTCTTTTTTTTCTTTCTTTCTTTTTAACCTCAGAAAGACTATTTTGCCTTGATTTTTGTTTTTTTTTATTTTTTATTTTTTTTATTTTGCAGTTTTGGCAGGGGCCAGGTGTGAACTCGCCACCTCCAGTATATGGGGCCAGTGCCCTACTCCTTGAGCCACAGGCGCTGCCCTTGCCTTGATTTTTGAAAGATAAATTTGCTGGATATAGGATTCTTAGCTGACAGTCTTTTTTTTCTTTGAATATTCTATCTCTCTGCCATTTGGCCTCCATTATTTCTACTGAAGAGTCAGCTGATAATTTTATTGATGTTCCCTTGTAACTGATTTTTTTTAATCTTACTGTTTTCAAGATTTTCTCCTTGTGTTTGACTTTCAGTATTTTTACTACAATGGGTGTGCTTATGAGTATATTTTAATTTATCTTATTTGGAGTTTGATGATCTTCCTATATGTGTAGGTTATTATTTGTCAGCATAAACTGAGGTAATTTTTCCCCTTTTTCCTCCTCTCTTGTTATTCTCCTTACTTGTATGTTGGTACACCTAATGGTGTTTCACATTTCTTTGACTCTGTGCTCTATTTTCTTTTCTTTTTCCTCTCTGTTCTTTGGTTCGCATAATCTCTATTGATCTATATTCAAGTTCACTAACTCTTTCCTCTGACAATTTAAATTTACTTTTGAGGCCCTCTAGTGAAACTTAAAATTTCAATAACTATACTTTTCAACTCCAGAATTCCCATTTGGTTATTTTTTATAATTTCTCTTTATTAATATTTTCTACTTAATGTGACATTGTCATCGTACCTTCTTTTTCTTCTCCCAGAATATTATTGGGGTACACACATTTTTGTTACATAGTTTGCTTTGTATATTAAATTAATTAGTTGATTAATTATTTTTGAGACAGAGTCTCACTCTGTTGCCCTGGGCAGAGTATCGGGGTGTTAGAGCTCACAGAAACCTCAAACTCTTGGGCTCAGGTGCAGCTCTTGTCTCAGCCTCCTGAGTAGCTGGGACTACAGGCACTCATCATAGTACATGGCTAGTTTTCTCTGTATTTTTAGTAGAGATGGGATCTTGCTCTTTCTCAAGCTGGTCTCAAACTCTTCAGCTCAGGCAATCCACTCACTTTGGCCTCCCAAAGTGCTAGGATTATAGGTGTGAGCCACCATATCTGGCCTGCTTTAGTATATTTTAAGTCAAAGTTATAAGTGTGCTCTTCACCCAGAAAGTATGTGATGTACCTCCTAGGTGTGAAATTTTCTCATCCCTTCCCCATCCTTCACCTACTTGAATTTTGTTGAGTTTTGCTTCTGTATGTACAATTGTTGATCAACTAGTTCTTCTTTTAATTCTTAATCATGCTTTCCTTTAGTTCTTTGACCATTTTTACAATGGCTATTTCGAAATATTTTTTGTTAGAGTTTGGTATTTGTTCTGAACCCAAAGGTCTTATTCCCCTTTTCTCCAATAAACTAGTAGCCTGAAATCTTTCTATCTCTTAATTAGATTCTAAAATTTCCTTGTAATTTCCTTTCACCACTATCTCCACCATTCTTGAGATCATCTTTAGGCTTAAATTTTTCCATACTCTCTTGCAAATAAACTCAGTTATTTTGGGAAGAGATTAGGAACTATCTAGTTTATGACCTTACTCTTTTCTCAGGGAAACTCTCTGAACCAGGACTCTATAGGGTAGAGAAAATAATAAGTTTCTCTCCCTTTGACACTCCTGCTCTAGGAACTGAATGCTTGACATGAGCCTGAAGTCCTTGCAACTTGGTTCTCCTGGAATGGAACCCCACCCTAGGAGCCACAGAAAGATCTATATAAGGGTCCAGTATTCTCAGCACACCACACTCAAGGTATATATTTATTACTAAGTGGTAAGCCTCTTGAAGATAAGGGGAGCTATTTTATTTACTCCTGTTTCTTGTACATAGAAGACCATCAAATAAATGATTATTATGGAGTAAAACAAATTAGAATGGTTTGTGGACTGTTATATGAGTCTTGGTCAATAATCCTCTTTAGTTCCCAACTGAGTGCTCTCGGAAGAAGAAACCACTTCTAACTATTCAATGTAAACTCTATAGAGATTTTTCTGAGATAATAAAAAGTTTTGAGATACACAAAAATCAAGGAACATAAAATTTACATGGATGGAAACTAAGCCCTCCCAGTAACACCAATAAGCTGAGCAAGTTGAAACTTTCACGGGTGTATCAGAAAAGATACTGTTGACTGGGTTTCTTGGAAGTGAAATAATGGACCATAACAATCTGTCTCAAAACTTTCATAGTAACCTACACACAAATAAAAAACAGACTTAGGATGTATATTAGTCAGGACATTGTATGAAAGTAACAGAATCCTAATTCAAATTAGTCTATGTAAAGAAAAGGGGGGGGGGAAGGAGCTATGATTGGCTTCTATAACCATAACAAAGGAAGTGAGGTGCTGAAGCTGGCCTTTAGGATAACTAGGGTCAGGTGGACCCTCTACCAGCCCAGCTGTTTCTTGCATGCATGTGCTCTCCTGGTCTTGTGCCTCGTGCCTCCTACTTTGCCTCTTGTTCTATTTCTCTCCTGAATGTTGGCTTTGTTCTTTGTTCTGTGTAAGGTAGGGAACATGGCTGCTAGCATCCCTCAGCTTACATCCTCAGATCTTCTCAGGAAGGGCAGGAGAGAAATCTTCCCCAATATATCTCATCATAAAACATGCCAGATAAAGTTTTATGATTAGCTCACTACTCTCACTTCTTTAAAATTAATGATTACAGTTATAGTACTCAGAAAGGAATTAGAGCCCAGAAACATTTCCAACATCACCTGCTATCCTTTAATAAACATTTCATATTTTGTTACCAATCTAAAATAGAAATTAAGGCCTTTAGTCTCTCTGAGTATGAAGAGTCTTCTTGAATTAGCTTGGGGAAGAATGAAAACTTGGCTTAATTACTGTGTGAACCATAGTAAGAACTGATGTACCACAGGATTCCTAAGCGACAGTGAGGGCTGGTTGAAATTGGGTGGCTTAAATTGGAAATAGTTCAAAACTAAGGGTATTTTTACTCTAAATAAATCCACCGTATTAAAGGTATAATACTAGTTAAAAAACATGTACATAATAATTAAATAGACACCAGAACTCTTTAAATATATATACCAGATGTATTTCCATATAAGGTCTAAATAATGTTCCCAGTACCTCAGATATTCACGCTGTGCTATCAGGTACTGGCATGTTTAAAGTGTAATGTGTAGCTAGATTCTGTTTTTACTGAAAATCTCATGGCTACAGAAGCTACCTGTTTACTAATCAGATAATAAGTGATTGATTTTCTAGTTAAACTGAAAGATCTTGTTTTAGTCACAATTTCATAACTTAAATGAATCTCTTGATTTTACTTTAAAGTCAATCAACAATTAAAGTTCCAATCTAGATGGAAAGGATAAACTATTTCATATTAAAGATATTTTTCTTCTTTATAAAGTCTCTTAAAATCTGGGGCTTTAATTAAAATTGTAGGTGTTGTTTGATCCAGCATTTCCACGACCAGGAATAAGAAAATAATCATGGACTTAGAAAAAAATCTAGCAAAAAATAGTAGCAAAAAATTAGAAGTTAAATGCATAATAAAATCTAAAATATAGAATATTATACAAATACTGAAAATGATGTTGAGGGAGAATATGTAATGAAAAAGTAATATATCGTAAAGTTTGTTTTAAGATCATTACAAAATAGTATAATCCCATAATTTAAAATGCACACAAAATGGAGAAAGAATAAACATGATACACACCAAAATATTCATAACATTAGCTAAGCCTTGATAATAAGAACACGGATTTTCTTCTTTTGTATTTTCCTACAAAATATTTCCTATTTTGTAATGTTTGTAAATGTTTCCTACATTTTCTACAAAAAATGCTATCTATCTAACTGCTAGATAGATAACTGCTATCTATTTAACTTTCTTACTAAATTTATGTCAGAAACATTATTGTTCATAATTAAGGCATTAGGTACTAAAAATACTTGAACATTACTAAGAGTGAGTACTATAAACAAACAACAGCCCTTTGGAGATCACCTGTGCTCCTCTGTAGTGATTTCTTGTGATTTTTCGTACAATGTCACAATTTTGTACTGAGCATTATTAAAACCCCTGGACATATCTGATCTAGACAAAAATTAACAGAGATCTTCAAAAAAGCTAAACAGGGATGCTCCTTTTGTGAGTAGATAGTCAGCACTCTGGGGACAGGCCCTGTGTCGTCTTTCTCATTGTAGATTTTACTGCTGGACTCAGCAGTGTCCGTGCCTACCACTGCTCAATCATCGAATCTATGTTGAATGAAGGTTAAACTCCTCCACATCAGAGCTAATTGCCAACCACACCCTACAGGGTTTGCTATAAAATGTATATAAATTGCAATCTGCAAAATGAGAATTCAAAGCTGCTTCTGGGGATCAAAATTTAGGACAAAATGCCTTTGCTTTGCAAACTGTGAATATGATTTAAAGGAAAAACAAATGAGACCCCAGAGTCGATCCAAGAGTGAACTGTGTGTAAAGAGCTCACATTTGTTGTATCTCAGTATTTTGTAATACGGTTTTTAATATCTCCTCCATGTTTAGTTCATCTGCTATGAACCAGCGAGATTACAACAGGTTGGACAACCTGTCACTCTCCTAGAAGAATGGAGTAGTGAGGAACAATCATCATGATGTTACAGTGACATTCTTTTTTGCCTAGCCCATTGTCCAGTTGTATTTGGATTGTCGACATATTTTCCAAATTAAATGTATTTTTAATATGATAAGGAGTCCTTATCTTTAGGCATGCTTTTTGTCCTATCACTTCAGTAATTTGAATCACCCACGCACCTTCAAGAAAGCACTATGAACATAACAAGTCCTTATCCAAGTCCTGGGTATTTTGTTCACCTAGTTTACTGCCTTACCATCTGCCCTTCACTTCTGGAGGACTTTCAATAAAGCAGGAGCCAAAGTAAATGCAGATACCCCACTGCTATCTATTTAACTTTCATTAAGTGAGTTGGTGCAGTGCTCGGGCGCTTTCTCAAAACCAGCCCACATCTAAGAGTATTTACATAAGACTCTTTGCATTATATTCCAACCTCTGCAACACTAGTATTAACTACTGACATCTGCCAACTCTGACTGGTAAGTGCTTTACAGTATCAATTCATCCCAAGCAAAAAGCATTTCTGAGTGCTGCAGTGCTCTTGTTAATGCCAATAAGAAGTATCAAGGCTCATATGACACCTAGCAGAAATTAGTACCCACATTCAAAGAAAAGTCTTTGTTATTTCCCAGAGTATTATGTGGACTTTATTGAGATGACTGCATCTGACACCTGCTGTAATATAAAATGCAGCTATAATTAGCCAACTGATGCTCACTGCAGTTTAGGTCGAATCCCTTCTGTGGGAATTATGCTTTAAAATATTCAGAACTCCAAGTGGCTCTCATTACATTTAATTTTAACTTAGAATTAGGTGGTCTAGAAAAAAAATTTAGGATTGTAATAGCCCCCTGCTGAATGCCACACAGCAACATGAAAACCCATAGGGTTTTTTTCCCTTCTTTAAAAAAAAAAACAACTGAGAACAGCAGACTACACTACAGCCTTCAATTGAAGTCTGGCTTTGCTTAATTGTACTTTTTGCACTCATCAGTCTCTCCTCTTCAGAGCAAGCTACAAAAATTGCCTGAATAGCCAAAGAAAAGTTTCCCACAGTCACTGGCCACAGAAAAACACTATTGTCCTTCCTCACAGTTTGATGGACAACATTTCTATAAATGGGGAGCCAGGCTGTCAATGGTACCCTTGCTGAAAAGGCAAAAGAAGAGAACAGATTCTGCCAATATCTGACAAAGCATGTTAACACATAATCAGGCATTCACTAGTCAGGCAGCTGCCCCTGGGACCTTCATCACACAGGTGCCTTTAAGCCATTTCCTATTCACAGAGAAAGGAAACAGGCAGGAGCTACCTGGGAAAGGAGCAGTCTATTAGGGCACACCAAATGTCCGTCTTCCGGGCTGTGTGGGCAAAAGGGGAACGAGGAGAAAGAAAACTGTAGTTTCAACTAAGAAATCATAAAACAGAAAAACGCCGGCAGAACCTTTAAGTTAAGCTGTGATTTTGTTCCCCTTTCTTTTTCTCTATCTTTATTTTGGGGGTTGGGGGTGAATTTTTGTCTGCTCGTATGGCATGGCAGCACTATGTCTAATGACAAAGGCCCCATTTTCCTCAGTGGCTTAAAAATGAACTTACCCCAAAGGCCCCTTCATACGCTAAGGCTGAGATAAATACTTACCTGTTCCAACTGAGTCACAGGAGTTTACTTTGTCACCATAAGCCACTTTTTTCTACACACACACACACACACACACACACACACACAGAGTCTCTCTCCACTTCAAGATCTGTGATCAGTAATCCAAAGTGGTAATGGAGTGGCTAATACCCTGGTGAAGCAGACACTCTGGACCATCTCTCAAGGAACCACCAAAATAAATACTTCAGGAAAATGATTATCATTTTTGATTTCTTCAAAAGTGCTCAGACTAAGAACATTATTTCCACCCTGTGGACGTCTACCCAGTCAGACCTCGATACTCCATTCAGCTAATAACTCCATTACCATACGTGACAGAAGAAAATGCACACTGGCTCATTAAAATTTAACGAGTACTACCTTAAAGTTGTTACATCAGAATTTCTCTTTTATTTCTTCATTTTTATTTTACTTATTATCATACGGTCAACTCTCCTGTATTCAAAGTGTGGAGCAGAGATGAGGAAAGAACCGGGAATGCAATTTTGGAAGGTGATGAAATCCTCGGGGACCTCACATTGGCTAAAATACAGCTCTTGGGATACAACTGGAAGATTAACACGCTCAAAACACAACTTTTCCTCTAAAAGGCCAGGTATTATAAAACCACAGTGGAGTAACCAAATCTACCAGTGCCAAGAGTTAAAGTCCTGCTTTTTCAATTAGCTTTGTACATAAACAATACTTACCGTTTACAGCTTCCTCATCTGTAAAATAGGAGTGCAGTGCTCAACATAAGCAGTTTTTGGAAGTAGTCTCTGTTTCTGCTCTCAGATAGGAACAAAGAAAATCTGCTAAGTGGAACAAAACCAGTGAAGGGTTATAAACATCTTAGAAATATAACATTGCATTCTCTGACTCAAACTTTTTTTTCTTATTTCTTCTTTTTATTTATTTCTTCGGTAAAATATAAGTAAAATTATGAGGCTGACTTTAGTTAATAAATACTTAATAAATTAGGATTAATTTTATAATCCTTACAAATATAAAGATATTAAGAACCTTTATTCAATTCAATTCAACAATATTTAGAAATTACCTATTCACAAGCATTGCTGTTTCTGCTAGTATGCCTATGATGTGTTATGTACTTTACATACATCTTACCCTCATAATGACCATCTGAAACAGGTACAATTATTATCCTTATTATTTTATAGGTAGGAAACTGAGGACAGTGCAGAGCTTAAATCTGGACGCAGGTCTGTCATCTTCTAAAGACCATACTCATCCTATGAAACCCTGGTTCATGTTTTAGTTGACAGAATAAAATAAATTTTTATTAAATATTTTTTCACGACTTGAAAACATAATATACTCTTTTGTATGTAGCATATGTATATTTTCTATTTTATGATATATGTATAGTTTTATTGTTATAAAATCAATTAAATAAACCTCTTGTCTTCAGGTAGTATAGTCAAAACTTTTGGGGATAATTGAATTAGGGTTTTGTTTTTCTTAACTATTTTGAAGTAAAGAGTTTTCTATCAGTGACACTGGAAAATTGTCCCTCAACAACTACTTTCACACTATCTCCACAACCAGATTAAAGTTGCTTAAAATCTAAAAGAAATCCTATCTTCAGCTTTCTCAACATTTCTTTGTAATAAAAATATAATCTCTTCGGAATTCCTTCTTTAGGTATATCTTATAAAATTCCTACAACTTAAAACAGTTTGTATTCTGGCTTTGGTTGAATTCAGAGTTTGTCACTGTTGCCCAGCAAATCTAATCTTTTCTAAAAATTCAAACTTATTAGTCTCATGTTCAAGTTCATAGAAAACTTGATCTGACCTGATGTGCTACTTCAACTCTAATCTTACCCTTTCTTCCACCTGAGAAAATCTCATCCCTGTTTCTTCCTTGCTCATTCCCATTTCTGGACTCATAGTTACTACATTTCTTACTAGAAATACTCTCACTCCTTCTATCAATCTAGACCTAATATTTCATGTTCACGTTCACTCCATTTAACACTAATCTTTCACTTAATATCAACTGTACTCATCATTTTATATATGGCCTATTACCATTCACTTGACTGATATGGGCTAACCTCATCCTCCAATTATTCATGGAGCCTAGTCCTATTTTCTTCACCAAATTATAGCCTCCTTTGTGGTAAAAGAAAGCCCATGAATGTATAAACAAATGAATAATAAAACCATTGATCCTAACGCTTTGTGTAATATTCCCTCACATTTAATCCTTGAAGAAGGTTATCATCCATTGATATCCTTCCAGACTTCTACAACTAGAAAAGGAAGGAATTCACACTTAAATCTACCAGTTAAGAATGATTTACAACAGTTGTCTCTAATCTTTTCTAGGTGGCTTTGAAAATCACTAGCGCACTTAGTATTTCTGGCTTTTCTCCTTCTAGGCACATGAGGGGATTACCCTTTTTACCCCATTTGAAATTAATGTGGTCATATGATTTGCTTTAATCAATGAATGTAATCAGAAGCAACAAATATCCCTTCTAGGGATAATTGTACACTGTTTGCCATTTTGCTTTTTCCTTGCCACAGTAATTGTGCAAGAATAAAGGCAGAAGGTCTTCTGAGCCAGGGTCCTTAAATGACGGGAACATAACATTGAACTCATGATGGATGTGCAATAGGAGTAAAGAACAACTTTGTTTTAAGCCACCAACGTTTATTACTGCAACATAGCCTAGGCTAGGCTGACTAATATAATTACTTATTAATGTCAAGATGGGATTCAGTGTGCCAATACCTGAGAAGTTGATCTAGAAGTTTATTAGATGAGGCAGTTTATTTCTTAAACTGATGGTGAAGAATCAAGATTAACAAATCCTTCAAACATCAAATTGCTCACAATTACTTTCTTTTGCCCTTTTGGCATCTATCATCCCTTTATACTGAGAACATTATATTGAAATTTTATACTGATCACAGATTCCGATAAAAATTTAACCACCAAAAATCTTAGTGGTGGATTTCTATAACTTTTATGTATAATATTTCTGATAGAATATTAAAATATCATTTGTGTTCTCATAGGTGCAGATACAAAATCATATCCTTATTTTTTACTTTCTTTCACTGTTGTTATATTGAGGAAATTAAGAAAAGACATCACAGATATGACGTCTTTATAATCTATTTAAGAGTTGCTTTGACCTAGTTGTGGCATAAATATGTGTTGTATATATTTGTGTTTGCATCAAAAAAGAAACATATCTAAAGTCTGAAAAATATGAAATATGAGAACCTGAGTATGCTCGCTTTGTTTTTACTTTTATTCTTTTCATGTGTCAATATGCCAACAGATACATTCCCCCATGGCTACATTCTTCACCATGTACAAGCACTATATAGTTATGAATAATGAGATGATTAAAAAGCATAATGAAAGAATAGCACAACTAGCTATATTTATTTCTCATTCTTGAGGACTCATTGCTATATTTCCTGTTCCATGTTAAGTTTGAGAGTTTCTGAGAAGTATTCTTAGAATTCCAATCTTTTGGAAAGAAAAATGATTCAATTAGGATTTTTTTAATGATGATGCTTGCTTTATGATGATGATCTTACATGGCTGAGATGTTGCACTTACATTGCACTTAGACACAGCACTTCATTTTAGTAAATTCCAAGAACCCTTCATGACTTTATTATTGTACCTGATTTTTACAAGTTCTTTATCCAAGAACCTCTTCATTCTTAGTTGAAATGGGAAAGCTATTTGAGAGAGTAGTGATACCAGTACCAGCTGAAAAAATATATCAAAATGAGAAATATCAGAACCATTTGCAACTAATCCAGAAATCCTCATTTGCAGCCTTAAGTAGTTCATCTTAGAACTGATTCAGAAACCAGTCTTTCAGAGGTCCCTTGTCATTCTCTTGAGGTTTCATTGGAGAAATTGAATCTTTAGCAACACATCATATGATACACATATTAAGGCGTTAGCTTTCTCACACAATAGGAGGAGAGAACTAAGATAACACCATCACCATTTCTAACAATGTCTTGCTAGCTAACTAAAAACTGCAATTCGCCCAATTTCTTGTGTCTCTACTCCTTTGCATGACAGGGCATGAAAAGAAATGGCCTTGAAAATTAATTGCTCATTAGAGTTATTAGATACAAATATTTATTTTGTAAAACTTTATTTTTTCTTTTTCCATCTTCATATGTTATTTAATGTATCAATGGTCATTCAGCCAATATTTATTGAACCCCAACTATGTTAGGGAAATAAAATGTATGGCATTGCATGGAAACAGAAGGCAGGTGCTATGGTTTGAATATCCCCTCCAAAATTCATGTTAAAATTTAACATTGCAACAGTATTAAGAGGTAGGACCTTTAAGAAGTGATCAGGCATTACTGCAAGATTATGTGCTAGTTATTTCAGGAGAGGATTAGTTATCTCAGGAGCAGATTCCAGATAAAAAGGATGCATTCGGCCTCCTTCCTATTTGCTCTGGAAGCAGCAAGTCACCAGATGCAAAGCAGATGCTAGCACCATGCCCTTGGACTTCCCAGACTCCAGAACCATGATACAAATACATTTCTTTTCTTTACAAATTACCTAGTCAGTGGTTTTCTGTTATAGCAACACAAAACAGGGTAAGATAGCAGGTTAGGGTGTATTTCATAGAAGCAGCACAGAAAGTGCTAACTCTCTCAATCAAGTTTCCAGTTATGGGGGTCAGAGAAAGCTTAGCAGAATAGGTAAGTTTCAAGCTGAGCCTTAAAAAATAGGTGAGAGTTCAGTTAGCATGAATGAGAGTAATAAAACAGGTAAAAAGTAGGAGGAAAGTTTAGGTAGCAAGGAAATGAGCATACTGTAGTAGTTGCTGACCATTGAGGAAAAACAGAAGTATGGAAATATTTAGCATAGAGTCTGACAAGTTAAAAAAATAAAAGAAAAGAAAGAAGTATAGAAATTGGGTGTTTATAGTCAGCAGTGTATAATAGAGGGCTAGATGTTAATGCCAGTGAGAAACATAATCAACTTCACAGAAGAAGAAGAAAGGGATGGCATGAGGAATTTAGCTTGGCCATTACAAACACCTCGTCCTTTAAGAGACCAACTATCTTACTTTACCAAGAAAGAACATCTGAGGTCACAGTTTGTATTATGTACTTCCCTACTTTACCTTTCCTCTACCTAAAGCACATCAGCCCTCTAGATCTACCTTTGTATTAATACATATTTGCATTATAACGTTTATTGAACATCTACTACATGCCAGGAACAGTTCTGGGTGTGGTGGGTAGAGAGATGGATCAGCTACATCATGACTAGCATACTGTTGCCTAGGACAGTGCCTAGCATATAGTTGATAATCCACGAAAGTTTGCTGCTTTAAGCTAAAGGAAAAATGAGAAATCCCACATGAGTTATGGGTGAATTTCTCAGTAAAGTAGAATGGTTATTATCTGGTGAGAATGGAAAGGGTAAGCAGTGAATTAGATATGTGAGCAGAGAGATATGTGAAGGACCTGCTAAGGGAAGGGTGCTGGGGAAGAAATGAGAGACCAATATGCAGACTGACAAGTGGCAATGAGAGCCCAGCCGGTGAGAGAGAGATTGATTCTGTAGCAGGCCAGGGACAGACATGGTGGTATGACTTTCTCTAAGAACACGATTTTAACAAAATTCTCCATAAGGACCAAGGGAAATACATAGGGAGGATGGTACTTGAAGGTGAGAATTGGCTTGAAGAAAAGCTAGGGATTTAATAAGTGCGAAGTAGAGCTTTACATTTTGCTGAAGCCCTTTTTTGGGCCCTTTGCAAGTGCTCTCTCCCCCAAATAACTTGCTGTTACACGACAATGTATTTATTTATTTATCTAGTTAGTTAGTTAGTTAGTTAGTTTTTGCAGTTTTGGGCCAGGGCTGGGTTTGAACCTGCCAACTCCCTACTAGAAGTGGGGCTAGCACCCTACTCCTTTGAGCCACAGGCACTTCCCTACATGATAATTTATTTATTTTATATTCTTTTGGTTTTTTTTGAGACGGAGTCTCACCATGTTGCCCTTGGTAGAGTGTTGTGGCGTCACAGCTCACAGCAACCTCAAACTCTCGGGCTTAAGCGATTCTCTTGCCTCAGCCTTCCAAGTAGCTGGGACTTCAGGCGCCCACCACAAGGCCGGGCTATTTTTTTGTTGCTGTTGTTACTATTGTTTAGCTGGCCCAGGCTGGGTTCACACCCACCAGCCTCATTGTATGTGGCTGGCACCATAACCACTGTGCTAAGGGTGCAGAGCCCTATTTTATATTCTTAACCCACAAAAATAAATTACTGCCCAAAATAAAAGAAATAAATTACTACCTTCTAAACTATTCTAATCCAAAATAACATTTCAACATGACTTCTGAAATAGTTGTACCATCAGTAAACCTTTTTTAGAACTATCTTATGTCAGACTGCTTGTGACAAACTTCTATCCTAAACTTTCATAAAACTATATATCTACAAAGATTAAATCCAAAATGTTTTTAAACTAATATTAAAGTATTAAATAATATTTACTTTTTCTGTTGTGAGATTTTAGCAATTCCATGTTATAAACACTATAAACTCTTTTGTAAGAAACGAGACCTTTCTAAAGGACACTAAATGTACACAAATTAAAGAGCCTCCACTGATTTCACTACTGTCCTCCTTGTCTATGTTGTTTGCCATCTAGTCAGAATTTACGTATCCCCATGTGTCTGCATGTTGGAAATGACCATAAGAAAATATGGCAAAATAGCATTAGCCTTTCAGAAATGATGGGATTGAATACATCATGATTCTAAAACTCTTTATGGTAGAATTAGTATGTTTTATTTTAACCAATTTTCTGACGCCTGGAGTTTCCTAAGGTTAGATACATTCCCAGTTTTAGATGGAAAGAAGCTTACTGACTTTGTTCTTAATTCCTCTCTCTTAGGAATCCAGGTAGGTGGTCAATATAAGCTGTTAGGTAGTCACCAAGAAAACACCATTCAAGAGGATAAGAACTCAAACTCTTCATGCATGTAGAGCATATTTTCCTTTGGAAATCCTAAAATTCTCAGGACAGAACTGGATTCACACCAAACCCTTAAATACTTGGGTGATTAGACTCCATACAACCCAAAGGTGAATCTGTATCTGACTTGTTCACAGCAGAATCCCCATTGCTTACCAAAGCATCAGACACGTAATGATGAGGAGGAAGGAAACCAAAACATGAAGAATAGTTAGCTTCGGTCTAAGTGACAAACATTCTTTTAGGCAATGTGTTTTGAAAGGGTCAGGCACTGAACAAAACATCTGCACTTTAACAACCGTCTTAATAATAAATAGCACATGTTATTAAACACCACAGAACTTTTGAAACTACTCGCATTAAAAACATTTAGAAAATTGCATTCAAATTATAGGTAATTTACATATGAAATTACTTGCAGTTAACATGTTTCTTAACAGGCATACATTTGTTTGTGCCCTTGATTCAACTAACTCACCTTTTTGAAAAAGTTGCTGTAAAGCTATATTTTAAATTTCAATAGTTTTTTCTTTTCCTTTTTTTTGGGGGGGGTGTGGGGAATGATGATGTGCCTTGTTGTAAGAAAAGGAGGTAAGACCAGCTTAAAAAGTTTTGTATATTAACATCACTGCAATAGTTCAAAATAACAAAGCAGATAATACAGTTTATATCTTCAGGAAGATTTTCCAAGTGTTTTGGAAACCATTTGTATTGACAAAAATAAATTAGATCAAATTGACTGAAAAGAGAGCTCTCCATATGAGTTCAAAAGATGGATTGTCTAACTCTTCAGTTATTGATAATAACAATAATTTACCTTAGTATTTCAGTTTATAGTTTACAACATGCTTTCACATACTCTATCTCAATTGGTTCTAACAACATGTAAGTTAAGTCATGCAGCTAATAATAACCCATTGACTTTTTTCTATTTCCTTGATTATTCAAGCAATTCATAGTTATTTTAGAAAATTTAAATACAGGGAAATATACAGGAAAATATAATTCTAAACCAATCACAGTTAACATTTCCTTTCAGTCTTTTTTGAGTTAACAGTCTATTTACAGTTTATTATTCCTTTTCTTTTGACATCATAACAAGCATTTTCCCATTTTGTTTACATCTTCAAATATCATTTACATAACTGTATAAGTTTTTGAACATGTATAAGTAGAAAGATATTTTGGATATCTTTATGCTCAAAGCATTTTTGTATGTTTCAGAATACTTTCTTAGGATAAATTAGAAGATTATATTCACCAAATACTAGAATCAAGCATGAAACCAGAAAATGATTCTATTTTTGCCTCTCTTAGAAATCTATAAAAAAAATTTCCTTCACTGTTTTTTAAATATTAAATCATAAACCCTCAAATCACAGTTGGTATTCTCTCTTTTCATTACGTTCTCTGATAAACAAAGGAAATGTTTAGTTGTTATCTTGGTCTAAAAAGATATTTAAAGAGCATCATCAATTTTTATTATCACTCTCTTTTCAAAATAATGCTATTTAATGGGTGGCACCTATGGCTCAAAGGAGTGGGGCACTGGCTCCATATGCTGGAGGTGGCAGGTTCAAACTCAGCCCTGGCCAAAAACTACAAAAAAAAAAAAAGCTATTTTATTCAATCTTTCTCCACTTAAATTTCTTTTTGTTTTTAATTATTATGGGTACATAATAGTTGTATATCTGTATAGGGTACATTTGATGTTTTGGTACAGGCCTACAATGTGAATTTATGAAATCAGGGTAATTGGGGTATCCATTGGCTCAGGCATTTAACAATTCTTTGTGTAAGGAACATTCCAATTCCACTTTTTTAATTATTTTGTTGTATATCCTAACTTATTTATTATAATCACTTTGTTGTGCTATCAAATATTGTTTTCTGTTTTTGCACACTTTAACCTGCCCCACTCTATGCCTGTCTTCCACCACCCTTCCCAGCCTCTGGTAACTTCATTCTACTCTATCTCCATGAGATCAATTGTTTTTAATATTTAGCTCCCACATGAGTAAAAACATGTGAGATTTGTCTTTTTGTGCTTAGTTGATTTCACTTATTGTTCTCCATTTCCACCCATGTTGTTACAAATGGTAGGATTTCATTCCTCTTTGTGGCTACATAATATTCCATTGTGTCTATGTACCACTATTCCTTTTTTTTTGCAGTTTTTGGCCGGGGCTGGGTTTGAACCAGCCACCTCTGGTATATGGGGCCAGCGCCCTACTCCTTTGAGCCACAGGCGCCGCCCCTGTACCACTATTTCTTTATCCATTAATTTACTGCTGGATTTTGTTAATTCCAAATCTTGGCTATCGTGACTAGTGCTACAATAAACCCAGGAGTCCAGATATCTCTTCAATATACCCTATTCCCATACTTTGGATGTAGACTCAGCAGTGGGATTGCTGGGCCAGATGATAGTTTTATTTTCAGTTTTTTGAGGAAGCTTCATACTGTTTTCCTTGGTGGTTGCCTTAACATACATTCCTACCAATAGTGTATGAGGGTTCCCCTTTCTCCACATCCTTACCAACGTTCATTATTACCTGTCTTTTTGATAAACACCATTTTAACTTAGGTAAGACACTATATCATTATAGCTTTAATTTATATTTCTCTGATGACTAACGATGTTGAGCATTTTTTCATATACTTGTTGGCCATTTGTATGTCTTCTTTTGAGAAATGTCTATTCAGATCCTTTGCCCATTTTTAATAGGATTATTTGAGTTTTTGTCCTATCAACTTGTTGGGAGCAACGCGTTACATTCTACTTATTAATTCCTTGTTAGTCACATGGTGCATATTTTTTAGAATTGTTATATACTCTTGCTGAGACACTTTTATCATAGTATGACAAATTTCTTTTTTACAGTTTTTGCCTTGAAATCTATTTTATCTGATAGAAATATAGCTTCTCCTGCTCTTTTATTTGGTTTCCATTGCATGAATTATCTTTTTCCATCCTTTATTTTTAGTCTGTGTGTCTTTATAGGTAAAGTGTGTTTCTTGTAGGCAACATATAGTTTTTTTTAATCTATTCAGCCACTTTGTCTTTTGATTAGAGAGTTTAGTTCTTTCCTATTCAATGCTATTAAAAGGTAAGCAGGGAAGCATTTATTATTGCCATGTTGTTATTTGATTTCTGGTTGTTTTGTGGCCCACCCTCCCTTTCTTCCATCTTCCTTTGTGTAAAAGTTACTTTCTTTGGTACTGTGATCTAATTTCATGCTTTTTATTTGTGTATCTGTTGTAGGGATTTTTTTTTTAATTTGAGGTTACCACGAGACTTGCAAAAAAACATTTTATAAGTAATTATTTTAAACATATGACAACTTAACTCTGGTTACTAACAAAACAAGCAAATGAAATCTAACAGAAATTCTATCCTTTAATTCCACCCCTTTTAAATTTTTTGTTGTTTCCATCCATATCTTCTTATTCTATATATCTCTCAAAAAGTTGTTATTTTTGATACATTTGTCTTTTAATCTTCCTACTCCAGACACAAAGGGTTTATATACTTCAATTATAGCAATATTCTGTATTTGTATCCTTACTGGTACCAGTTAACCTTCAGAAGATTTCTTATTCTTCATTAAAGTCCTTTTCTTTCAGTTTGAAGAACTTCTTTTAGCAATTTTTGTAGAACAGGTCTGGTGTTGATGAAATCTCTCAGATTTTGTTTGTCTGGGAAAGTCTTTCTCTCTCATGTCCGAAAGATATTTTTACAGAGTACAATATTCTAGGATTGAGGTTTTTTTCCCTTCAGCACTTTGAATATGTCATGCCATTCTCTCTTGGCCTGTTAGATTTCTGCTGAGAATATGACAGGTATATGAAGTCCTGTATATGTTAATTTCCTTTGTTCTTGCTGCCTTTAGGATCTTTTCTTAACCCAGGACCTTGAGAGATTGATTATTAAGTGCCTCCAAGTAAACTTGTTTAGGTTAAATCTGTTTGGTTTTCTGTGACCTTCTTATACATGAACATTGATACCTTTTTCTAGGTTTAGGAAGTTCTCCGTTGTTTCTTACAGTTCTACCCTAGTATCTCTACCTTCCCTTTAAGGCCAATAACTCCTAGATTTGCTTCATTCTTATTTTCTCTTTTTTTCTCATTCTGTATTTTCGAATGACTTATCTTTAAGGTCACTAATTCTTTCTTCCTCATGGTCAATTCTGGTGTTGAGAAACTCTGATGGATTTCTCAGTTTGTCAGTTGAATTTTTAAGCTCTAAAATTTATGCTTGTGGTTTTCTTTTTTAACTATTATTTCAGTCTCTTTGTTAAATTTCTGTGATAGGCTTCTGAATTCCTTTTCTGTGTTGTCTGGGAAAGTCTCTCCTTCTTCAGGACAGCTATTTTGGATGCTTTGTCTGAAAGGTCACCTTTCTCCATCACTCCAGGATTGGCACTTGTTTCTTACGTAGTTCATTTGATAAGGCCATGTCTTCCTGAATGTTCTTGATGCTTATGGATGATCATTGACGTCTAGACATTGAAGAGTGAGGTATTATTCATAGGCTGGGCTCGTTTAAACCAATCTTTCTTTGAGAAGGCTTTCCAGATACTCAATGGGAGTATCAGCATCTGGGGGCTATGTGGGAGCATCTAAAAATTCCTACAGACCCCTGGTGGTATATTGCCTTGGTGAGCTTGGTAAGATATAAGAAAATTCCCTGGATTCTCAAATAAAGTTTCTCACTCTCTAACCTCACTCTTGTGCTGGTCCGGTGGAGTTGGAAGAGAAGTGTTGCAGATACTTCCTCATGGCCACAAGTGCAATGTCACACCCCAAACCAGCCCAGTCTCACCCAAAGTCTGTGGTGACTGTTACCTGCCTACCTCTGATGTTTATCCAAAGCCCAAGGACTCTTTATTCAGCAGGTGGTGAATTGTGCCAGGACTGCATCTTTCTCTTCAAGGAAGTATGTTTCCTTCTAG
This sequence comes from Perodicticus potto, assembly GCA_963574655.1. Taxonomy (NCBI): domain Eukaryota; kingdom Metazoa; phylum Chordata; class Mammalia; order Primates; family Lorisidae; genus Perodicticus; species Perodicticus potto. The sequence goes on along the minus strand of CAUYRH010162272.1, from coordinate 16,542 downwards.
CCCAGGGTGGGACCTGAACTAATCCTTAGTTTAGGATCTAAGACCTGAACTCAGAAACCTCAGGAGCATGCTTGGTATTTTATTTTCTTGAGCTGGTACCAAAGTTGAAAAACAAAATCCTCTGAGCTCCTCCCATTTCTTTTCTCAAGTGGTATTACTCTCCCTGAACTGTACTGCCTGTAGTCCGGGGAAGGGTAACACAGGCACTGGCTGGGCCACAGAAGCTGGTGTCTCACTGGGTCATGTACACCCCAAATCCACTGGCTCTGAGCTTGCAAAGCCACAAGAATTTCCCAAGAACTATCACCCTTATTGCCCAACTATCTTACAAATTCAGTCTAGGTCCCAGTCTAGGCCACTGTTTGTCCGCCAGTGGTGGTACTAGCAGGAACTCAGGCTTCAGGGTGGAGGTTTACCCTTTTGCCAGGATGATCAAAATGCCTCCCTCATGGGCACCAGCAACATTCTTCCCTGTGCTGTGTTCCCCTGTGCCAGGGCAGTTCTGAGTGTCAATTCAAAGCCTCACAGTCACTTCACTTTGCTGCCCCCAGGCACACAGATTCTCTTTCTCCACTGGCTGTGCTGGTGCAGCACTGTAGGGGATGGGACAGTGGTGGCAGAGACAATGCAAGATTATCTTTTCTCTTCAGGGCCTCTTTCCTTGATATAATGTTCAAATTGTGTAGTATGGGCTCGGCGCCTGTGGCTCAACAGGCTAAGGCACCAGCCACGTACACCTGAGCTGGCAGGTTTGAATCCAGCCCTGGCCGCCAAACAACAACAACGGCTGCAACCAAAAAAAAAAAAAAAAAAAAATGGCCGGGCATTGTGGCGGGCGCCTGTAATCCCAGCTACTTGGGAGGCAGAGGCAAGAGACTCGCTTGAGCCCAGGAATTGGAGGTTGCTGTGAGCTGTGATGTCACAGAACTCTATCCAGGGTGACAGCTTGAGGCTCTGTCTCAAAAAAAAAAAAAAAATTAATTGTGTAGTATGATCGCTCACCTGATTTTTGTTTCTTCTGAAAGTGCTTGTTGCATGGATAGTTGTTGAATTAGTTATTCACATGGAGGAAAGATTGCTGGAGGTATCTACATGGCCATCCTTGCTCTACCCCATCCCTCCATATGTATTTTCTCCATTGTTTTCGAGGCTTTCTTTTGCACTCCTATTCTACATCACTTATGGCATAATAAAGCATACTACTCACACTATGATTTTATTTTTTAAATAAAAATTATAAATGGTAAATTTAAACTTTGAAAAAAGCTAAAAATAGTAAAATTTGAATATTAGAACTATAGATGAAGGTGATAATAATAGCAGACAATTTCATTTATCTATTTTTTGAGACAGTCTCACTTTGTCACCCTGAATATAGTGCTGTGGCATTATAGCTCACAGCAACCTCAAACTTTTGGGCTCAAGCAGTCCCCTTGCCTTAGCCTTCTGAGTAGCTGGGACTACAAGCACCCACCACAATGCTCAGCTATTTTAGAGACGGGGTCTTGTTCTTGCTCAGGCTAGTCTTGAACTCCTGAGCTTAGGCAATCTACCCACCTCAGACTCCCAGAGTGTGAGGTTTACAGGTTTGAGCCACTGTACCCAGCCTAGCAGCCAATTTTACTTAGAACTCCAATGTGCCTAACATAGCGTGCTAACTTTTTATATGTAGTAACTCAGTAAAGATAATAACATGATTGAGGAAAGAGATGAAGACTAATCACCTCAACAATTAGGACTAATGAGCCAACTTATCAATTCAAAAAACAGATTTAGCCTTCCCTTAAATAAATGTAGAATATTAAGATAAACTTCTGCTAGTAAATGAAAAGATATATAAAGAGATACTTTCTGGTCTTGAGAGGTATTGTATAATTGAATCTATACTTAGAGACCATTATAAATGAGAGAATAAAACAGTTGGGAGAAGAAACAAGAGTATTGAGTGTACCTGTTCTTTCTGTCTTCTTAGTAATCAATGGCTGAAAATAGACGCAGTAAAGATGGGAATATCTGGATCAAAGAAAGGAAAATAGTCAAATGTCTTGACAAAAGTAATAAAAAATAGTAGGCTTATTCTCTATGCTAATCACCTCAATGAGGTTTTTACATTATCTAATTTCATATTTACAGCAACCTTATGAAGTAAGTAGAATTATCCTCACACAATACAGGGAAGAAGTGGACCAGCAAATGCATGACAGGATATAAACGTCTGGTTTGGGAAGAAGAAAAGATTTCTGGGCAAAAGTGAAATTGAAATATATACCCTATAATATTTGGCTCAAAAATAAACAATTGGGAAGACAGGGGGAGCACTAATAAGATAAATTAAGCAATCAGAAATAAAGCTATCTTTAAAACCTGAATAAAATGTGTAAAGTCATGTAAAAGGTTCAACCTATTCAATAGCTGTTTATTGTAAAAGTATTTTTCATCTAAAATTGGGCTAGTTGCATGAGAAAAAATAACCAAGAAAAAAAAGACATGATTCTTGATCTCATACGCTTACAATCTTTTAGTAAAACAATAATACTACTTATTTATTTCCCTACCATCGTGCTGAGTGCTTTACTCACAATCTCATTGAATTCTTAAAACATCACTATGAAGCAGGTCTCATTGCTCAAACCCAACCTAAAAGAGGGAAGGAGGCACATTATTTAAAGAGGCTGGGTAGACTTCCCAAAGTCCCATGACAAGTTAGTGCAAAAACAGGATTCCAATTCTAAAGTTCTTAAACATGACTAACTGCCTTTTAAAAGACTTTCAAACACGAAATATTTAGAAATGAAACAAATCAAACATAAAGTAGGACACAAAATGCTTAACATTTATTTATATTCTGTTATCTTCCTCATATAATATGACATGACAAAATAAACGATATAAACAACAAAGCATTTGTTACATTGGAAAGGCCTGTAAGAATAAATTTCTTATCATATATAGATCTTGAGATAACCTTTCAAAGGACTGCTATTCTTGGATGATTGGAGAAAATTAGGAGAACATTTGAGACTTTAGGGTACAGCAAAAAGAAAGCTGCAAAGACAGTAAAAAATGGAGGGATTACAAGGAATTCACTGAAGTTAGACTTGCAAATAAATATCTTTTGAAATAATGGATGCATAGAGGATGCTTGAAAATCAGGTTGGAATGGCAATAGTAGGATATTAAAAATGCCACAGGCTACACTTGTCTGGACTAACCTGAAAACTAAATGTATGACATCCATGGTTTGTTGATGGTATTACTAGTCTTTATGAGCTAACTTATTTTCCTCATAAAAGATGGTCTAAAACCAAACAATTTGGAAAGGTTAAGCCAGTGGACATGAAAATAACTATTTTTTTAATTGAGTGTCATGTCAACACAAGATTTTCTCCAATTCTTCTTTTAAAACTTGGATTTATTTTCATGCCACAAAAAATACATGCATAAATGTGAAGATTAAAATGTCTATATTTAAATAATCTGCAGATTCAACTATGTGAAGGTAAATCAACCATAACCTAGACATTTAGAAAAAAATCAACTCTCTTAATTGAATTGCTAGTCAGTTCCTCATTGCCAGGGCTGCCCTCACTAAGTGCACCATTGGGACCTGCAGGAAAGAGGGAGCGAATCAAGGACCTCGTGGGTAAAAACAAAGCATGCTGAATTTCTAGATTGTTTTTAAGAAATGAAAGATACCAAAACATACTCAGTAAGAGTAAAGATACCCACCGTGTACTGTGTACCATGTTGTGTTATAGCAAGGTATGTGGCAAATGGGGACTACCTGAAGGTCAGATTTGCCTGTACAAGAAAGGAACTGGCTGGAGATCTGAGGAAAAGTCAACAGGAAGAGAAGCACTGAATCTGAAACTGAGCCTGTCTCCTGGATGTAGGTGAAGGGAGTGACTCCTGTGGTCACAGCTGGACAGGAGCACAGCACCATGTTGGCAATGCAGGGTTTCATAGATTCCTGTTCCTGCCACTCACGCCTTCTGTATATTCTCTATGATATCTGAAGCACAGCCAATGGCTTCAGGAATGAGGATGGCAAGGCAGGGAAAATCTTATTTTTCACTGCATGCTACCAGGACCTGTACTCCACATGGTCATTTACATGTACTAAAAGAGAAAGTGCAGAGAGAAGGTTAAGGCTGAATAGACTAAACACATGGTTAGTGCCTCGTAAATGTTACCTCAGTGCTACTCTTCCCCAAGATTATCACAGTGATTTGGAACAAGACGTCTGAAGGACTTATCATGTGATTTTTGTTCATCACTAGGAGTAGGACTAGCATGCCCACAGAAAGATGTTGTGACTCTAAGATGTAGGTGTTCTTGCCCTGTGTTTTTTTGCTGACATAGCAAGTCTACCCCGGTCCCAGCCTTACCAAGTGTTACACTAACTGCATCTCTTAATGAACACACTGTGAGAGAGAAAACATCCCATACCTTTCTTCTAGCATGCCAAAGAGCCCAGTGCGCCCATCAATCTATGACATGAAGAAAAGATAAATTTTTGTTGGTTAAGGATCCGAGATATTAGGGTTGTTTATCACAGCAGTTAAACAATGGTGACTAGTACAGCCTAATAGCTAATATCAATCCTTGGCATTCTTTGGTTTGTAGCTGCATAACTCCAGCCTGTGCCTTAAACTTCCCATAACCTCCTTCTGTTCCTTATACAGATACTTGTTATTGAATTTAAAGCCCGCCCTAATCCAGGATGATCTCAAAATCTTCACCTCAATTACATCTACAAAGACCCTTATTCCAAATAAGGTCACATTCTAAGGTTCTGAGTAAACCTATATTTTGGAGGCCATAATTCAACACATTACAGTTAGGCTGTACTAGTTACCATTGTTTAACTGCTGTGATAAACAACCCTAATGTCTCGGATCCTTAACCAACAAAAATTTATCTTTTGTTCACATCATAGATCAAGATGGGTGCATTGGGCTCTTTGGCAGTCTGGTAAATCCTTTGGACCTATTCTCAGAATAATGTTTTTAAATGCATAAATAAAATACAGATGATACATAAGATTATAATAAATAAAATACACAAAATAACAAATGAAAACAATTATGAAATTTAGCTACCAGAATATTTAAAAATAGTGATCTGTGCTTTTTAATTAAGGCATTGAAACAAAATCTGGAAATGTATCAGACAATTATGATAATTTCAACTACTTGAAGTTGTTATAGTTTGCCTTTTTTCTTAAAGGCAACAATTACCCTCTGATAAGAAAATATCTGTGAAGTCTGTTGATATCAAAGTCATAGATACTAATTTGGTGAGATTTTGCCTTCAATCATAACCAAAGCTAATGCTAAATTTCAGATAAAAGTTAGAGGAAATAAAAATGTGATTTTTGTTCCATCATCATGTTTATGGACTCCCTGATTTCTCACCATAATTCTTTAGGGGATCAATGAACCCCAGTAGGAACTCCTAACCTGGTGGTTCTGGCATTCCTTAGGTCTCAAAGCCCTGTCCTGTATTCTCTGCATTTTGTCAGCAGACAGGAATGAAAGACCACAGAGAATCATGCAGGAAGTTTTAGGGGCCAAGCCTGGAAATGGTACATGTCACTTCTATCCATATTTCACTGGTCAAAACTCTATTATATGGAGTGGGTACAGTGGCTTAAGCTTGTAATCCTAGCACTCTGGGAGGCCCAGGCAGGTGTATTGCCTGAGCTTCCAGGTTTGAGACCAGCCTATGCCAGAGTGAGACCCTATCTCTAAAAATAGCCAGGTGTTGTGGTGGGTGCCTATAGTCCCAGCTACCCGGAGAGTGACGCAAGAGAATCACTTGAGCCCAAGAGTTTGAGGTTGCTTGAGCTATGATGCCACAGCACTCTACCAAAAGCAACAAAGTGAGACTCTGTCTCAAAAAAACAAAACAAAACAAAACTCTATCATATGCCCCCACCTAACTGTAAGAGAAACTGAAACTAAATCAGCAATACTGACAGAAGCCCACATGTCCAAGGCTGATAATATACTCCACTATTCCATATGCAAGATGGGACTAAAAATTCACTCAGAGACAATGGTGAGTTCTCACAATTCTTTTAAGAAAAAAAGCTCTTAAAGAAGATACCTTCACAGTCAGAGATGATTTAACAATCAAAAAATAGAAGAAAACCCATGAAAGAAAAATACCTTCAGTAAATAGAATTTACTGCAGGCTAAATAAAGATAAGAAAGTGAAAAGGACTTTTAAATGAATACTTTTAATATCTTCAGAAAGAAATAAAGGAGGAAATCAATAACTAAGCAAACATTAAAGGTAATGAAATATGAAAGGTAGTAAAGAAAAATAACCAATTAGATATCTGAGAAATGAAAACTACTTTTGAAACTTTAAAATCTCAGAAGATGGGGTAAATAGAAAGTGAAATACAGATGAGAAGCAAATTAGTGAGCTGGAAGACAGAACTAAGATCCCAGAACCAAGTTGTAAAATATAAAAGAAATATTATAAGATATTTAGGATACATCTTTTCAGGAGGAAAGACTACAGAGAAAGGTGAGCAAGCATTATCTTAAGAGATAATGACTAACAATTTCCCAGAATTAAAAAAAAGTACTTATGTCTTCATATTTTTAAAGTTTATCAAATGTTGAACAAAATTAACTTTTTTTTTTTGCTTTTTGGTTTTTTGAGATAGGGTCTCACTCTGTTGCCCTCGGTAAGTGCTGTGACATTGTAGCTACAGCAACCTTAAACTCTTGGGCTCAAGGGATTCTCTTGCCTCAGCCTCCCAAGTAGCTGGGACTACAGGTGCCTGGCACAACACCCAGTTATTTTTAGAGACGGGGGTCTCGCTCGGGCTCAGGCGGGTCTCGAACCTGTGATAGCCTTGCACAGTGCTGGGTTTAAAGGCATGAGCCACTGTGCCCAAACCCAAGATTAACTTTTAAAAACTCCATATGGGAATTAAGAAGGAATAAATGGGCAGAGCATAGAGGATTTTTAGGGAGTAAAATATAATACTCTGTGAGATACTATAATGGTAGATACATATTAAGAAAATAAGATAATAATGAGAGAAATGGAAAAGATAATGAAGATTCCAATGGAACTTCTAGAAGTACAAGCTCAGAAACGAAAAGTACACTAGATGGGACTTAGGACAGATTAAACACTTTAGTAGAAAATATCAGGCAACGTGAAGACAGAAACTATCCAAAATGAAGCACCAAGAGAAAAAGACAAGGAAAAACAAGAATAGACATCTGGGATAATATGTGCATTGAGTGGTCTAACATCTGTGTTAACTGGAGTCCAAAAAGGAAAAGAGAGACGATGACAGAAGAAATAGTTAAAAAAATAAAAATTTAGATTTTTCTAAAATTCATGAAAACTACAAACCCACCTATCCAGGAAGCTCAAGGAACCCCACGCAGAATGAAAACAGAGAAAACCATGTCAAGGCACAGCATAACAAGATTGATGAAAGCCAGTAATAAAGAGAAAAATGTCAAAAGTAGCCAGTGGAGAAATGATACACATGTACAGATGAACAAAGACAGGAATTACAACACACTTCTCAAATACCTATGCAAGTCAACAAGATAATAGATGCATAACTTTAAATTACTAAAAGTAAAAAGACTTCACCAAGATTTCTTTGCCCAGAAAGTATATAAAAAGTTGAAGGCAAAATCATTCTTCAGAGAAGTAAAAACTAAGAGGAGTCATTACCAGCAGATCTTCCCTGTAAGAAAAGTTAAGGGAAGCAGAGAAAGTGGTGAATGGAAATATCTTAAGAGAGAATGACTAGCAATGGGGAAACTGTACTTGCGGGAAATTTGGATCTACACAAAAGAAGAGCACCAAAAAAGATGAATATGTGGTGTAAAACACACTTTTTAAAATTTTTTGGTTTCTTTAAAAGATAATTATCAAATTATCACATATGCCTTGAAAATATGCGGAGCCATCAAGTATTAATAAATAAATGGGAGAAAAAGATAATTGATCATAGGAGGCTAAAATAATAATTTATTATTTATACAATATAGCTTTTCCTGTTTATTCTTATTTTTCCATATTAACTTTGTCTTTTTTATTTTTTTGTAGGGGGGTACAAAAATGTGTTGGTTACATGAATTGCTTTTGTGCAGTTTGAGTCAAAGTTACAAGTAGGTTCCTTACCCAGTCCAAATTAACTTTAAAATTAACTTTTTCAACTTCAGAGAAAAAAATTGTTGGTATTTTTCTTGGAATTGTATTAAATTTATACACTAACATGGGGAGAACTGTTAACCTTATGACATTTAGTCCCTAACCAAAAACGTGGCAGGTCTTTGAATTTGTTCAAGTCTACTTTGTGTTTCTCAGAACTGTTTTACAGTTTTCTTCATACAGATCTTGCATATTTATTGAGAAACTTAAATCTTAAATATTAGGAACTGTTAACTTCTGAAGATGAATTAGAAATAAAGACTACCTGTCTCTGAAATTAAAATACAAGTCAATGGGAAAAGCAGGATGAATTATAAAGTTTTATTAACACGATTTTCCAAAGGAATAAAATCTAGTAAGCATTTATAAAAATAAGTGTGATGACTAATAACTGTAATAAGATGAGAAAAATTTTCAAAGTGCTTTTCCCCCGTTGAATTTGAGTTATTTTGTTTTAATTAGTTTATAATCTACTAAAATTAGCAACTCACATACTGTTTTTCTACTTTTTCTATCCATTACTGAGAGAGGGGTAATAAAATCTTCAAATATAATTGTGAACTTTATATTTCTCTCCTTTCAGTTCTATCAGTTTTTGCTTTAAATATTTTGAAGATCTGTAATCAATGAATAAACATTTAGATTATTAAGTCTTCTTGATGAATTGACCCTTTAATATTATACAATGGTCTTTTGACATCTACCTTGCCTGATATTAAAACCAATCTTTCTGGGGCCAAGCAGGGCGGTACGTGTAATCCTGGCCCTCTGGGAGGCCAGGCGGGTGGATTGCTTGATGTCAGGAATTAAAGACCAGTCTGAGCAACAGAGAGACCCTGTCTCTCCTAAAAATAGAAAAACTAGTCAGGCAGCGCAGGCCTGTAGTCCAGGGCTGAGGCAAGAGGATTGCTCAAGCCCAGGAGTTTGAAGTTGCTGTGAGCTATGATGACTCCAGGGCACTCCACCCAGGGTGAAAGAGTGAGATTCTGTCTCAAAAAAAATAATAATATTGGGCGGCACCTGTGGCTCAAAGGAGTAGGGTGCCAGCCCCATATACTGGAGGTGGTGGGTTCAAACCTGGCCCCAGCCAAAAATCGCAAAAATAAATAATGTTCTGGGTGCAGACACAACAACAAGGACTCTTCCTAACAAATACAAACATTGTGACCTAATCGTTTGTACCCTTGGATTAATGTGAAATTTTAAAAACTCATTAAAAATAACAACATTTCCAGCCTTATTTTTTATTGGTGTTTGCATGGTATACCTTTTCCCATCTTTTTACTCTTAACTTACCTCTGTCTTTACATTTAAAGTGGGTTTATATAGTGAGCATATAGTTAGAGCTTAATTTTAATGCAATTTGTCAATCTCTGCATTTAGACAATTTAACTACTGATATGGTTGGATTACAATCTGTTACCTTTCTATGTGGTCTCTTTTTTGTTTCTTTTTTGTGGTTTTTTGAATTAACTAAGGATTTCTATGATTCTTTTTCCATTATTAATTTATAATTTATACTTCATTTAAAATATTTTTTATTTACCCTATAGTTTGTAATATATATCTTTAATTTATCACAATAGAATAATTTTCCAAATATTCTATTGCTTCATAGTTGTAAGTACAACTATGTACTTACAATTCCTCCCTCCCAATTTTTGTGCTATGTTATCACACATTCCTTTTGCACGTACTATAAACCCACAATAATTTGTCACTGTTTGCTTTAGATAGCCAATTATCCTTCAATAAAAATAAGGAAAAATTATCTTATATATGTCACTTTAACCATTTCTTCAGATCTTCATTTCATTGTGTGAATACAAGTTTCTTTCTGGTATCATAGTCCTTTTGCCTGAAAAACTTCCTCAACATTTCTCATAATGGAGTTATACTGATAATGAATTACATTAGTTTTGTTCTCTTCTAAAAATCTTTATTTCTCTTTCATTTTTGAAATGGAGATATGGAGTCTAATTTCCCATCCTTTGAGTATTGGCCAGACATAGTTACTTGGCTCTAACAAATAAAATCAGAAGAAAGTTACCATGTGATTTCAGAGACTAAGTCCTAAAATGTCTTTGTGGCTTATGTCTTTCTGGGTTTCTCCAGAGTTGGTGACAGACCAAGCAAAGCCACTTCTGAGTTTCTCACCCACAGAAATTGAGATAACAAACGATTACTGTTTGAAGCCACTGAGTTGTGTTATATAACAATATGCACCTAATATGGAGGTTCTCTAAGCTTCTTGGATCTGTAGGTTTCTGTCCTGCATTATTTTTTGAAATTCTTGGCATCATCTCTGGAAATATCTCTTTGCCCCATTCTCTCTTTATTCTCCTTTCAGGATTCCTATTACTCAGACTGAATAACGTTGTCCTATAATGCTTAGATGCTCTATTGGCAGATTTCAATACTTGCCAACTCATACTTCCCTTAAGACATCAACCCCAGCAGAATAGTACTCCCTATTCTACAGGAAAACACAGGGCTGGTTCCTCTAATCTCCTAAATTTTAATAATTCTAAACTCTTCCTTTTATTCCTCCAACCCAAAGGGGTTAGCTTCTTCCTGATACCTTATTGTTTCCTGTTACATATTTCTATGATAGTTTATTATTTTCTTATTGTCCTTTCAGTGAACTGATACTGTATTCTAATTAAGGATGCTTAAATTAACTTTTCTCTATTCAAATAACAGGTCAGGTTTCTGTTTCCTGACTAAAACTTGAATGACACAGAAATTGATCAAGGAGTCCCAGTAAAAAAGTCCTCAAAAATGGGAGATTGAGATTGGTTTAGTCATGTCCTTGGGCTTGATCACACTGCTAAGCTCCTTGCTAACAGGAAGCAGAATGCTGGGATCCATTGTAGGAAAAGTGTACCAAGTCGTAGGAGTAGTTCAGCAGAGAAAATAAGCTTTTTAAATTTTTTTGTGAGGAAGGATATGAGGAATAACTTCCCAGAAAAGATTTTCTAACTGGAGTTTGAAGATGGAAAGGACTTTCCCAAGCAGTCCAGAAACAGAAGGCATACACAAAAGCTTGAAGACAAGTCATAGGAAAGTTTTGAAGAAATAAAAGCACTTTTAGGAGCATTAAGCACCAGACAGTTTGTGGCAGAAGAGACTGGAAATTTAGGTAAAGGCGAAATCATGAGAAGAGCTTTAAATGTCATTTCAAGGAACTGAGACCTAGATACCAGGTCATAAGGAGCCAGATATGACAAATACCATTTATTTTTCCATTTCTATATCAGGAAAAATTTGTATTATCACACATGTAACAAACATCAGTTGAGCACATACAATACCTCAGGCATTTTGCTGACCACTGGATTATTTAATACAGTTGTGCCATTAAAGTTCATCATAAATATTTTTGTGGGTAAGGTAGATAGCCACGCTTTTATTAATGGTTTCTATCCTCCCAGTTAATTCTTCACATAAGCCTGCAGGGCAGTATTTCTAACTCTGTAGCTAATGCCAACACCAACACTTTGAATAATTTCTGCCAAGCAGCAGATTTTTCAGCAACCCACTTCATAAACTGTAATTAGTTTCTATAAAGGGTAAATTATTTCCTTTATTGCTTTTCTAAATTTCATAGCTTTTATTATATTTTTGTTAAATATATACATACATACAATATCTATAAATTTCTATTTGGAGTTAGCCCAAAGGAATCCACATCTTTTCAGCCTACCAACGCTTCTATTTAAAACAGGATTTTCTATTATAGAAGAAAAAGAGAAAATTTTCCAAAATGAAGGGAATAGGCATCAGAGAGAGAAAGAAAGATCCTTAGATGAAATAATGTGCAAAAGAGTTATTAGATTCTAAGTATTATAAGAAGAGTAATTCTTATCCATAATGCTTAGAGAAGTGTTTCAGATTTCATTTTGGGGGGAGGGATTTTGGAATATTTGCATATACACAATGAGATATCATGGGGATGGTACCCAGTTCTAAACAAGAAATTCATTTGTATTTCACATACATCTTATACCATGAGTAGAAGATAACTTCATATTTCAATAATTTTATACATGGAACAAAGTTTTTTTTTTTCTTTTTAAAGACAAAGTCTCACTCCATTGCTCTGGGGTAAAGTGCTATGGCATCAGAACTCACAGCTACCTCAAACTCTTGGGCTCAAGAGATCCTCTTGCTTCAGCCTCCTGAGTAGCTGGGACTACAGGTGAGCGCCACCACACTCAACTAATTTTTTCTATTTTTTTAGTAGACACAGGATCTCATTTTTGCTCAGGCTGGTCCTTGAACTCCTAAGCTTAAGCAATCCACTCGCCTCAGCCTTCCAGAGTGCTAGGATTACAGCCATGAACCATGGCACTCAGCCTTGAACAAAGTTTTTATTGTGTTTTGACCGTGACCTATCATGTGGGTCGGATATGAAATTTTCCACTAGTGGTATTGGAGCTCAAATTTGTTTGGAATTTGAAGCATTTTGGTTTCACATTTTCAGATTAGGAATATTCAACCTATACCTATGTAAGGAACACTAAGATTGTAAGTCTGGATATTGAATCTCAGAATTGCATAGAGAACTGACATATAAATCAAATGGACATCAATCAGTTAATTAACTCTTTATTAGGGGTTGAAGTAAAACCTGAAATTTCATAATCAGTGATGACAAATAAAAAAATGAGAAGCACCTTGCTAAAGACAGTATTCTTTTAATGTGTAAAGCATATTCCCAAATATGTTGCATATCAGTAGACTGAATATTTGAAAAAAGTACTTGAGACCCAGATGAAAACAAATGTTCTGAAACTAACTGCTAATTTGATACAGACCAAAACTTCTAGTTACCCCATTACAATGATTGTCCATCAACAAGAGAACCAGATGCAAAGAAAACGTGCTAACATTGCAAAGAATCACAAATTTAGGTTAGCTATGAGGATGAGTGGCTTGAATGAGAAGGTTGCTCTATTTGGAATTGGATATTGTGAAGTCTTTCTCTAGACATAAGCTGGACTTGTATATCCTGCTGCTAATAAGAGAACAGGCAAGATTTCTCAAGATCCTGTCAAGCTTGGTGATCCACACGTCTTTGGAAATGAAAACCTAATTAAGAGACTCCCTAGGGACAGGTCAAAGTAGTTCTTTTATTCCTACCGTCCTTATCCTAATTCCTTGATGCCTTATTCTTTCCCTTTTATTCAGTCTACTTTAAAACTAAAGAATACATGTTACAGCAACATCCACCTCTACTTCCTCTAATGTAATTGCATTAGACTACTAGAATTAAGAGCTTGAAATCTCATCTCTTATCTTTAAACAGATAATGTATATTTTTAAAAGTATTTTTGAACAGAGCTTAACACTAAAAATTCTCCTTAAACTTGTTTTTTCAGTTACATAATTTTCTTTAAAAAACATTAAAGTCTGACTAAAATATTACAAAGTCCTCTGTACATCTTTATAGTAAAGCTGTAGGATAATACTTTGTCAAATTCCAGTTCAACTTTATGTCCTTTTTCTAATTTCAAAGATTGTGGTTGTATGGTATTAGTTATTTGGGCTAAATTTCTGCTGGAATTATATCAACAGTGTTTCACTTCTTCGAAATAACTTTAGGGTTGAGCATCTTTACAGTTATCGCCTAGACAACAGAAATTGATGCACATTTTAAAACTTAACATAAATTACTTTACAGACTTAAGATCATGATTGCCAATCCCTTGATATTAAAATGAGGCATAATGGGGCATTTTCATTGTTCTTTTACATCTGCCCTCCCCCGCATGGAAAATTAGCAGCGTTGATTTATATATGTTTTAAACAACCTTGAAAACATATGGCAAATCTCTGTGAATTTTCTGGTTATGGCAAATCTCTGTGAATTTTCCAATGTTTAAAAACACGCGTGGGTATCGCTCCATCCCTGACCAGCGGTCTTTCTCTACACCCTCGGCACACCACCAGGTTAAAATTTCAACTTCAACTTTAAGGCTCAAACTCTAAGATTTAACTACAAGTGTCTTTTTACCAACACACATTGGAACATCTAAGAGTCAAGCTAGGCTTTATGACGCTAACCCTTAACACACCACGACTCCAATCAACACCCCCAAAACAGCATCAGCGCCGCGCTAGTCAGATATTACCCGCTCCAAATTCACGACGCAATGTGGAGTTGCACCTGATTGGGGTACGTGCCTATCAGTCACATCGAGGGGGTGGGGTCTTAATGTCCGGATCTGAACTAGACGCTGTTTTACGTCATCGCTGAGCGACGAAAGCAGGAGAGGGAGGGGGTGGGATTGCCTGCGAACCTTGGTGGTGGTGGTGCGGCCTGCTAAGGTGTCATGGCTGCTGCCACGGAGCTTAGTCGCCCGAGCGGCGATGACAGTATGTTGGAGCGAAGCTGTAGCCCCACCCTCTCCCAAGAGGTGCTCTGCGAAGTCTTTCGCTCCCTGCAAGCCCTGGCTGAAAAGGTGAGAGGTAGCCTGAGGGACTGAAGGCAGGGGAACCATCGGGCCCCTCCCCCCTTCTTTTCCTTTAGCAGAGGCGGGGGGCAGCCGAGCGGGCCTGAGTGTGGGACGCGGCCCTGGGACAAGCCGGGGCCAGCCGCCTTGGGTCGGAGTGAGGGGTACCACCGTGAAGGCTTAGTTCAGTGCGGGTTGCAGACTAGATTACCCTGCATTTGTTCTTCCCTGGAGTGAGAATGGTGTAAACTAGTGAGGACCCGGGTCCGCGAGGAACAGGCTTGGAGAGAATGAATGCGAAAAAGCTTCGCTGAGGCTTTCGGAGGCGCCTACCGCTCAGGGTCCTTTTTCCTTCCACTTACTCATTCATTATAGGAATTGGTTGGTCATTACGGCCTGCGATTTTTGGACGCTTTCGGCTTTTTAGGGTGACTTGCTCTTAATGAGTCACTTAGTTTTGTTTGCTTTTTCTTTCTGGCGGTTGTGTGCATCTGTTACCCTTTAAAACAGGAAGCACAGTAAAAGGAATTCATTAGAAATAGCGTAAAGTTGGATGAAGTTATCGATGGTTGATGCTGTTTGCATTACAGCTGTCGCTCGCTTAACTAGTTGTTTAACTGTTAACTAGTTTAACTTAAATCGCTTTTGCAGAAATGTCATAGTAAAGTTGGGTTTTAAAAAATAGGCTGCTTACACTATTCGACCAAGTTATTACTTCGTTTCATGACAAAAATAAAAAGCAAACTTTAAATGAGAAACAACTTAAAAGTATGTGTGTTAAACTGCTGATTAAAAGGAATTTTTTTTGCATGTTATGAACCATTTTCTATCTATGAAAGTTTGTTCTGGTGCTGGTAGGAGACACAGCAGGCATTTATGTCAAAGATAATGTTAAATTCCGTGGAAAGTAGTTTGTGAAAATCCTTTTTCAAAGCGTTGAGTGAAGAATCAGTATTTTAAAAAGTTATTTTAATATCTTAAAAGATCTTCGCTTGTTAATTATGACTTACAAAGAACAGTACTGCAGTTCTTGAACAGTCAGTTTTGTGTAATCAAGCAATTTATAGAATCTCTTGAAAGATACAACTTTTAAACTCAGTTTTTTGCCAAGGACTTACCAAGAAAAAAAATTTTTTTACAGACTTGGAGACTTCTGTTATTAACATTTCAGTCTTAACATCCAAGACTTTTAAATGTTTTAAAAGTTAGAGAACTTTTTATGGCAATGTTGGAGCTTTAAATTTTACTCAAATTCTAATGTTAAGGTGAAAAAAGTTTATGTTCACCTATTATTTACAGAAGCTTATTTTTCAATGATGGAATATTTTTAAAAATAAGTGTTGAACAATGATTTAAACATTTGTTTTGAAATATTTTGCATGCTGACTTTTTCAAACTCATTTAAAAATTTTAAACATTCAGGTACTTTTAGCAAAAGGTACAGATAGAGGAGTGATTAAAATTTACTTCGTCACCTGTCAAAAATGTTTAGGGTAAATGGTGAGTTTACCCAGACACAGTAAAGGGACCTTCTGTACACTCTATGTACAAGTGTCAAAAATAAGATTGTCTTTATCAATTAAATGCTTACTATTTTGATGACACTCAGTTTTTTGAAAAGTATTAAGAATGAGAGCTGGAGTACCATACTTACAATGTTGTCCCCAGGGGATCGCTATTTCCTTTTGCAGCAATTTTAAAGGATTTTTAAAATGTATGTTATAATATGCCAAAGTTAATCCTGCATCATCCTAACTTCATTGTATTATTAGCACTCTTGAGTACGAAACATAAAGTTGAGTGTTTAAAAGCATTTTTCACTTTTAACCTTTTTTACTTGCCTCTGGATGGCCCATTTTACCAAACTAAAGATTTATTTTTA